>MU130920.1:0-59645 GCA_015039435.1 Imleria badia
AAGCGAGCGGTGCATGGAACACGTTGCCACTGCGGCATCTGAGCCGGCCTTGAAGAACTTGTAGTCCTACTAGTACTATGGCATCAGTATTAGTATATTACGCAAACGACTCCGCAGCCTGAGGGTTACGAAGCAGCGCGGCAGATAAAGCCCGGGCTCCTGGAACTGACTAAACTGTAGCTTGCGCAGGTACTTACAGGGTCATGATGCCATGACTCGAGGCGTCATCACTTTGCTACCCGCGCATAACGTCGTAAACTTCATCCCCCTTGTCTCGTTGCACTACCATGGCGCCTTCTGTTGCGCCTGTACTCGTGGTAAGTCTCTTGGACTGGTGATGCAATCATAATAAGGCTAACGTAGACCTTGTGGGGTACATTACTATTAGGCCGGTGGTGGGCCGTCCGGACTCGTCGCTGCGCTCACACTGTTGCAAAACAACATCCCTGTTCGAATCGTCACCAAGGAACTCGATTACAGAATCGGCCAACGTGGCAACGGAGTTTGGGTGAGCCCCAATGGAATGTACCACATGCTGATATTAGATCGTTTGGCGTTTTGTTGTTTCGATAGCCTCGTACCTTTGAAGTATTCCACTTTCTCCGCGCATTCGAGATGCATCAGCGCGCTAGACCAATAATCCCTATGCGGGAATACAAGCCTGGCACACTCGAGCCTCGCAAGACCTTCTCGATGATTCCCCACCTCGACCCAACTCCCTCGATTCCTTATGCAAGTGTACCTTAACTCTCCGGTGACGATGACTAATTGTGTATGTTTTGTAGAATAACCCGATGTTCCTCGGTCAACCAACGTTGGAAGGTATTCTACGCTCTCACCTTGAAAAGTATGGTTGTAGTGTCGAGCTGGGAACGGAACTCGTATCGTTTGAAGACGATGGAGAACGCGTACTCGCGAAGTTGGTCAAGAGAAAGGACGGCGAAGAGATCCCTGAAACGTTTGAGGCTTCATATCTCATCGGGGCAGATGGTGCCAAGGGTGTGTAACTGAACCAACCATCTCGTTGCATGCAATGAACCATGTTTTTCTGCTAGGAGTCACTCGGAAGCAACTTGGATTGTCATTCCTCGGCGAAACAAAAGACAATTTTGCCAGTGTTGTTGGAGATCTGTGCCTAGAAATTGAAGGGGTGGACAGAAAGGTACGTGCGATTTCTTTCCATATAATATTCCATGTGGGACGATCCATTGAAACTGTATCCAGCACTGGCACTTATTTGGTGACCGATCATCAGACTTGTGAGTTCGATTCTAACGTTTTTATGCGCTGTAGCTAATCTTCGGATAGCGTTATGCTTCGCCCAACGGACGAGATAGCTCCGGATGGTTTCCAGTTCCTGATAGCCACGAAGAACTACGAACCGAAGCAGCTTCTCTCCGACGAGAAGTTGATGGTCAAATGCATGTCCGAACTGATGGGATGCGAAATCAATATTAGAAAGGCTATCTTTCTGTCGGAGTTCCGGTAAGTCATATTGTCAAGACAGGTTACGGATCCTACACGACTTGAGACAGGCCCAACATCAGGATGGTCGACAAGTTTGGCAGTGGTCGAGTATTTGTTGCTGGGGGTGAGACAACCACGTATCTTTCGCCTGTGCTCACTGACGTATACTTTGTGCAGATGCAGCGCAGTGAGTACACTAAATTATTTTTACGGGCTTTTTCTAACCTTGCTTCTCAGCGTTCACAGTCCAACTGGTGGCCAGGGTTTAAACTCGAGTGTCCAAGATGCTGTATGTGTTTCTGAGTGGCTTGTTTTTCATGCATGGCTGACACCATTGTTTCGGTAGTTCAACCTGGCGTGGAAACTCTCCCTAGTCTACAAGGGACTCTCCCCAGTCACCCTCCTCGATTCCTACACTACAGAGCGTCTCCCCGTCATCGCTGAAATGCTCAACATCACCACCGGGATCTTTAACAAGCTCCTCTCATCAACGATCGAGGGCGCCATGCAGCGTGAAAAGAAGATGAATATGCTCGGTGTGAATTGCCGATCGACCCCGATCGTGGTGGATGAGTTCACGCACGCCGAACCTGTGAACGCGTACGGGTTATTGGAGGAAGGCGTATTAGTGGCAGGAGATAGGGCGCCGGATGCGCCCGAGTTGGGGTTGGTCGTGGCTCAGGCGACCGATGGCGCGGACATGACAACGAGGCTGTTTGACGTGTTCTGCCCGATCTATCACACGGTGCTCGTGTTCGCTCCGGATGCGGCGTCGGCGGCGGATGTCCTCGAGGTGTTGAAGAGGTATCCTGGGGATGTCGTCCGGCCGGTGATCGTCCTTGCGCAGGGTTCTGAGGTGACGACTGGAGCGCAGGCGGACGTGGTCGTCGACCGGGGTGGGCATGCATACCGGGCGTACTTGGCTGTGAAGGGAGAGAAGAGGGTGGTCGCCGTGAGACCTGATGGTGTCGTGGGTGCCATTGTACACGGTGCTGAGGGGGTGGGGCACTACTTTGGCAAGATTTTTGTCTAGGATAAAAGAATGAATCAATGTATTTGGCCTAGTAGTACGATCATGTTTGTAGTAGTACCTTTTGTAGTACATCTGTGACGCAGTGTCAAATCATGCCTTTGCAACCTGTCACGCACCCCAACTGATAGACTGTCTGTCAGGCTTCCAGGCTCACGCCCTGTGGACGTGTACTCGTGTAGAGTTGTCCAGTGTACAGGTCCGAGTTGCTGATACTGATCCAGGCCCGCATCCCGAACGGGTGACCTCTGGAATGTTATCCAGTTGGGCAATCGGAGTTAGTCCGGTAACCAGCCTTCTACTATAACTCGGTGTACCATCGTGTCTATGGACAGTACACCTCATAGACCAGTCTGGTCACCCGACTAGTCACTCAGGATCTGGAATGTTGTATTTCCGAAACGGGGAACGGACGAGTACTACTCTGCCTTGATTTCAATGGCCCACTTGTCGCAATCTTCAGTGGGCTGAGCTCGATCCATCCAATCCCTGTTCATCCCGTAAGGTGCGGAATGATTACTCGAGCAACCTGGCTACGATCAAAGGCAGGAGAAAACTTACTTCCACGGCAATGCTTTCCATCAGCCTTTCAAGGGCACGTTGCCAGTAACTTAATCCTATTCAGCCAGTCAAAATCCCTTCGGTCTAGTGCATGAAAGCTTTACGTATGTACTCTGGAAAATTTGATTTCCCGCTCCAACCGTTGAACTGGTTTTCTTTTAGCGTGCTCTTGTAGTATGAGGTAGGAGTAACCATGATTTGCCAGATAGTTCACACATGCCATACCCTTCAAGTCTTCCCTTTGCAATGGCAACTTATTCCACCGCTCACTTGTCTATCTACCGATTTGGCGCGGAGGCAGCGTATTCGGTCCTAGTCATTACCAGATAATGCCAGTACGTTTCCGATGCAACTACACATGCTGTGGGATCACATCCTATGCATCAACATTACTAATGACTCTTCAGGGTTGGAAAGCTGCGCAGGCCAGGTGACTAAAATGTAGCCTGCGCAAGTACTTATAGGATCACGACGCGATTTGTCGAGGCGTCGTCCCTTTACTGCCCGTGTGCAACATCATAGACTACTTTAGACCTCTTGTTTCATTGCGCCCCCATGACGCCTTCTGTCGTGCCTGTACTCGTGGTGAGTGTCTTTGACTGGCGATGGAATGGAAAATGTTAACATGAACCTTGCGTGGTGTATTAGGCTGGTGCGGGGCCGTCCGGGCTCGTCGCTGCGCTCACGCTGTTGCAGAACAACATCCCCGTTCGAATCATTGCCAAGGAATCCGATTACAGAATTGGCCAGCGCGGTAGCGGAGTTTGGGTGAGGCCCGATGGAATGGACCACATGTCGATGCACGCTGATGCATCACTTGGCGTTTTTTTTTGTTTCGATAGCCCCGTACCTTTGAAGTATTCCACCTTCTGCGTGCGCTCGAGACCCATCAAAGTGCTACACCAACACTCCCGGTACGAGAATACAAGCCCGGCACGCTCGAGCCTCGCGCCACCATCAAGTTGACTCCCCACCGCGACCCAACTCCCTCGATTCCTTATGCAAGTGTACTTCCAACTCTCTTGTGACGATAACTCATTGTGCATGATTTGTAGAATAACCCGATGTTCCTCGGGCAACCATTGCTGGAAGGTATTCTACGTTCTCACCTCGAAAAGTATGGCTGTTCCGTCGAGCTGGGAACGGAACTCGTATCGTTTGAAGACGATGGAGAACGCGTACTCGCGAAGTTGGTCAAGAGAAAGGACGGCGAAGAGATCCCTGAAACGTTTGAGGCTTCATATCTCATCGGGGCAGATGGTGCCAAGGGTGTGTAACTGAATCAACCCATTCGTTGCATGCGATGAGCCATGTTTTCTGCTAGGAGTCACTCGGAAACAACTTGGATTGTCATTCCTCGGCCAAACCAGGCAAGATTTTTCTTGTGTCGTCGGAGATCTGTGTCTAGAAATTGAAGGGGTGGACAGAAAGGTACGCACAATTTCTTGTCCATGGAATATTCCATGTGGGACGATTCCAAATTGAAGCTTTGGCCAGCACTGGCACTTATTCGGTGACCGAACGTCTGACTTGTAAGTTCAACTTTCCAATGTTTTCTGTGCTGTATCTGACCTTCGTGTAGCTTTATGCTTCGCCCAACGGACGAAATAGCTCCAGATGGCTTCCAGTTCGTGATAACTATGAAGAATTATGAACCGAAGCAGCTGCTCGCTGACGAGAAGTTGATGATCAAATGCATGTCCGAAATGACGGGACACGAAATCAATATTAGAAAGATTATCTTTCTGTCAGAGTTTCGGTAAGGCATATTGTGAACACGGGTTGGCGGATCCTACGAGCTTTGAGACAGGCCGAACATAAGGATGGTCGACAAGTTTGGTAGTGGTCGAGTATTTATCGCTGGCGGTAAGAAAACCTACCATGTATCTTTCACCTGTGCTCACCAACACATACCTTGTGCAGATGCAGCGCAGTAAGTACTCTTACATTGTTTTTACAAGCTTTTTCTAACCTTGCTCCTTAGCGTCCACAGTCCCACTGGTGGCCAGGGTCTGAACGCGAGTGTCCAAGATGCTGTAAGTATTTCTGAATGATTTCTGAGTGCCGTTCTCTTCATCGCTGATGCCGTCGTTTCCACAGCTCAACCTGGCGTGGAAACTTTCCCTAGTCTACAAGGGTCTCTCCCCGGTGACCCTGCTCGATTCGTACACCAAAGAGCGTCTCCCCGTCATCGCTGAAATGCTCAACATCACCACCGGGATCTTGAACAAGCTACGCTCAGCGCCAACGATCGAGAGCGCCCTGGAGCGCGACAAGAAGATGAACATGCTCGGTGTGAATTACCGGTCGAGCCCGATCGTAGTGGACGAGTTCACGCACGCCGAACCTGTGAATGCGTACGGGTTATTGGAAGAGGGCGTGTTGGTGGCGGGAGATAGGGCGCCGGATGCGACCGAGTTGGGGCTGGTCGTGGCTCAGGCGACCAGTGGCGCAGAGACGACGATGAGGCTGTTTGGCGTGTTCTGCCCAATCTATCACACGGTGCTCGTGTTTGCCCCCGATGCGGCGGCGGCGGCGGATGTCCTCGAGGTGGTGAAGAGGTATCCTGGGGAAGTCGTCCGGCCGGTGATCGTCCTTGCGCGTGGTTCTGAGGTGACGACTGGAGTGCAAGCGGACGTTGTCGTCGATTGGGGTGGACATGCATACCGGGCGTATTTGGCGGTGAAGGGAGAGAAGAGGGTGGTTGTGGTAAGACCTGATGGTGTCGTAGGTGCCATTGTGCATGGCGCTGAGGGGGCGGGCCAATACTTTGGCAAGATTTTTGTCTAGATGATGCGTGGATCTATTTAGTTGTCCAACTACACTCGTGTTACATACTAGTACCTTTGTACATTTCGTAGGTGATCACGTGCCGTGCTACACTACTCCCTGAATCTTTGCTTGGTGTTTTTGTTGGTCCAATGTCTGCGTACGGTACAACGCGCAACCACGCAGGTTCTGCATTCGCGACATCCGCCTCGATTACCCTTTTCCGACGTCTGTCGTGGGAAGGAACCGTCCCGCTCGAAGTTCGCGTCGATCCCAAAGAGCTCCCCGCGAATTCTGATCGCGGTCTCGAATGCTACTACATCCAAGCACCGAGGGTCAGCTACCTGCCCTTGCTCATGCCAGAACTACGAAGATTCCTGATGGACATCGTCTTTGACGAGGCAGCTGGAAAAATGTTGAAGGAGGAAGACTGGTGGTTCGAGAGCGAAGAGGGCACACTGCTCAAGTGGTACGTTGTGTTTCTTCTCACCCATCACGTCGGCCCATCCCCGTCCACGGCCGGGCCTTCGTGTGTTCGGTTTTCGGGTGCTGTGGTCGTGGACGATAGCTCTGATGCGACACGCGTTGTAGGCATTGGCCGATTGGTTTGATCTACGATAACCATATCATATCGGCTTCAATACGACCTGGCGCGCCTGGCTCGGGATCAGGGATGAACATACAGGTCGCACCATTGAAATTGATCCTCCACCTCGCGTCGCCACCGACGGAAAAACTTCTCCTACCACCCTCGGCCGATTCCTGCAAACAAGCCTTCATGGGCCAATTGAAAGAAGTAGATTTCATTCGATGGGGCAATACGAAACGCATGACGGGCCTACGCAAGGCTGAACAAGACGGGATATGGGAGGGCATCAAAGAACGTGAGTCCTGTCCATCGCCGGGGCCTTGTGCTCTAAAACCTGTCGTCTCGGAGCTAGCTTGGCTGACTGATTTGGGCGATAATCGTCGATGACAAACGGTATTGACCCGTTCCAGACAACTTTGATGACTATTGGCGCGTTGCTTCCAAGATCGTACCCACAACGGCACCTACGAGACCGAGCTCACCACCGCCCCCTTCTGGTGGTTCGTCGCATACGCGCCCGGCGTCCACTGATCAACAAAGTGCGCCTGATCGCGATGGAGCATACAACGTTCGAAGTGTACCCGTTAGACTATACCTTCCCGATGGACCAGTCATGCAAGACCTCGTACCGCCATTATTAGAGGATGGTACGCGCACCCAGTTTGACTCTATACATCTCGTCGTTTTTTCTAATCATCGCACACTTCCTTGTCGCGCTCGCCCTGTTCCAACGAAAACACCTAGGTTCTACACACACACTGTCATACTACCTATCCACACATCTTCCGCTCCTATTCCCGCCTCAACCCTCCTCCGGCGGTTCTGATCTTGCATACGCGTTGATTCAGGGAATCGCTGCGCCTCCAGAGACGGAAATGGGTTGGCTCGGTGCGTGTTTGGCAGGTGCAGACGGCTGGGTGAACATTTGTGTGGGCATTTCGCGGTAGAGGACGCACAGTTTGGAAAATATCTCCCAATGTTTTACTTTTCTCACTTTCTGTTCTCTACGTGGTGCGCGAGGTTTGCGACAGACGTACAAATATGCAAGCCAGTGCCAATACTAATCGTTTCTTACTTTTTACGTTGTACGTTTTTCTTCTCCCCCTTCATACTATCACCTCTACCCTGGTCGGCCGCTCGTCTCATCTGACTCTATCTTTCCATTGTGCACATACTTTTATGTTTTCGAATCGTTTAATGGATGTGAACTGAGAGGATACCCTGAATCTTAGGAGAGTAGGAACGACTGTCTTCCTACCTCGGGATCACCCTGAATTGATCATACCCACGACAAATATCGAACCGGCGATCTGCGTTAGAAACGTCCCCGGGTGGGAGAAAAAGGCTTCCGCTGGCACGATCACATTGGAAGGCCCATCCGGAAGACAACCGTCGTAATGCCAAGTCCCTTTTTTTGTTCCCGCCGATCCCGGGGCGCTCCCGCCCTCGGAACACGGGGGGAACAAAGGAATCATGCGCCAAACACTACCGGTGTCCGTTGCGACCCGGTCGCTGACGCATGCATGCTGTGCGGGACGCGCCGATACATCACTTTTTACACAGATCACCGCACTGCCATAACGGAAGAAAAGAAGAGAAAAAAAACGTCGGGCGACTGACTCGGAACTCGATGGCTGTGACCAAGTATACGTTGCCAGCTCGAGAAGTTAGAACTGAATGTTGTCATGTGCTTCTTTTTCATACTTATGGCGCCAGCCGTGATCCCATCGTTGCTTGGCAGCCTTGAAGTCTTGGAGGATACCAGAGGATGACACCATCGCCATCATCCCGAAAGCCCGAGTCATGGTCGATGTGGCTGATCATGGTGCTTACCCATGGCCCCATGACCCCATCGACGTTTGCACAGCCCTGCGAGAGTCGTCGTGTTTCACACTACACGCCGCGCGGGTCTGCCCCTCATGTCCGCGGGTCGCAGGCCCCAACGTGCGCGCGTCTACAAGACGGCGAGAGACGAGACAGGAGACGCGTTCACTAACCCCCGCGGTGTACAACCGGCGGAGGTTATTTTTCAGTACATATTATTGCGGCCGCGGCCGTTGTGTGAGACTCATCATGATGTGCCAGTGTATCCACACGCCCCTAACACGAGTCTCTTGCTGTTCGGAATGGCACTCCCAGGTTCACGATTCCCTCACGTTTGGCGTTTACGGTTTAGCGTTCCGGTCTCGACAACGTAGCCGCTGGCGGCTATAAAAAGGGCGTGAGGATCCGGCGGGGCAGATGGGTTGGATTCTGCAGATGGACAGAGAGGTCGACCTGTGAGGGAGAGGGTAGACGCAGAACCTCGACAGCCGTGAAATCCTGAATTCCGTTTTCCCCGGAATCGACCGATGTCACATTCAGAGGCAGTTACACTGGCCCTGGGTAGTCGGTCCTTACCACGCCCCTAGCGTGCCTCCTTCGATTTGGGCAGTGATCACTGGATGTGATTTCACCGTGACCAACGTTTCAGTTGGTTTGTCGAATACGTTGGTCCGTTCACCTGTCGAAATACCGACGACTCGAGGCGCCATGAAAAAAGTTGCCAAGTGCAAAGACGCATCTTGGAAAGCGCAGCACGTACATGCAGGGTCGTTGTTCTTTGCGGTGAAGACGGAATGGGGGACGCGTGAATGAATATGTGCCGACTTGCTGCCCCGAGGAGGATGATCAAGAATGCTAAGATGATCCGGAATGCTCTTGGAAGTTATGCGAAAATTAATGAACTTGATCCGAATGGTCCCTAGATTGCGACATGAATGACCGTTCGGATATTAAGACGTACAGTCAACGGATGGCTTATTGAGTTTACTCGTGTGAGATGCCATAAAACTCCTTCGTAGGGCGTCCTGTTGAATGGAACATTCTCAGGAAATGATTGTTACTAAAACCTTAGGACGAATCTCGCGTCCGCCCATCTGCAAACCTGTTACCGGTTCATATCATACTGTGAGACATAATTAAATCAAGTCGTGCCACTCACACAATGAAGGAGAATGCCATACATTTGTATCTTTTTAGAAAGTAGTATCGTAACTGGGAGGAGACACACGTGCGATGACAGTCTAACTTCATGTTCTGTTTGATCGTCACCAGAACGAGCATGAGTCAAATTTAATCCAGGACATGAAGAATCCACGTGGGACCCCTTGAGACCGTGGTGGAGAAGAAGCATATCACGCACAACAATAGGAACACCGGCTGCTGACAACTTGAGGATGGAGATAAAGCGTAAACCCGAGGATGGTGTTGCTGAAAGGTAATACCACTGTTGTCAGATACGGCTCGTTGCCAGAAACGGATTGATAAAGCCTGTCACCCGACACACATTCCGAGGAGAAAACGGGTGGCCAGCGAACCAGGGGGTCAAAGTATGAACTTGACGAGCCCCCCGCCATGCACAGGATGATTACGACCTGGAAGAATAGTTGAGCCACCCCGCGCGTATAAAGCGAAATAATAACTCTGTTGTACTTGGATTCGGCCGATATGACCTCCACGCGGGACACCACATATGGTGAAATGAGGGGGAAAAGGTACAATCCGCGGGGAGTGGAAATGATGGAGCCCGTCAGCGTGTTGAACGTCCGATTGACAGCCACTTGATGTATGTACCGTAATCCGCATGACTCATGAGGATGGAAACACCAAAGCACGATGGTGCCATGACCTTTGACATGGAAGGACCCTGAGGCGGCACCATGTGAGCTGGTCAAACCTGAAAGCAGCAGGTAGTGAGGTTTCAACGATTCGAGACAACTTGAACTCAGGGGTCACCTTGTACATCGTTGATACACTGAGCGCACTCCATATGTTGTAACCCCAATTATATCGATTGGATGGGCGAGGCTGGTGAAATGGACCGGCGACCGCATGTGCCGACTTGAGCTTGGCTCCGAGCGCGATACTGACGCTTCAGGCTTCGTTCCTGGTGGAACAAAGTTGGCTACATGGGAAAATAACTGTTGGGCCTGCCAGTTCAACCAATATTAGATTCAAGTTCAGTCTCCTCCAACTGCTTCCAGATATTGCCATTCAGCATCAGTCTGTGCATTTTTATTTCTTTCCTCGTGCCGTGGGCGGAGATATCGTGCTTAACTTGGTGGCTCTGCAAGTAGAATTTTGGCACCACCACCAGGGCTCATCAAATTTTCTTGTTCTTGTGGCGCTTCCAACACATAACAACTGTAACACCCGCAATTTGAGCTTGATTCAAGTCCTGCTTTCTATTCAGTTACTAACTTACAATCCGTTCACAGACTCATCAACACGTTGCAGGAACGAAAGTGACTTCCACTTGTTCCGAGCAACCTTGAAGTTTTGTACTTAGGGCACAACAGTTCAAGGGCCGGGCCGGGCCTTTCCGCCGATATGATTATCATGTGGTAGGTCACATCAATGCACCCAGATTTTTCTTGGTCTTTGCGATCAGTGGACTTGCTGCAATGCAGAATTTCTTGCCTGACGCTCGGCACGCAAAGCGCCCACCGCCACGTGGTTTCTCTTTCACGCAACACTCTCATAGCAGGTTCTGTGACGTGGCAGCCAACCTGGATGGGAAAAGGGGGTCGGTATTTCTGGGTGCTCCTCCGAGCCAAGAAAACAACAAGCTATCATCGCTTCAAGCAATCTTCGATCATACTCTGCGATGCTCGTACGACCACTCTCAGGAAATTTTCGGTCCGAGCTCCGTACACATTCGGAGGTCGGAGGTCGGTCCTGAATATCTTCAGAGACAGCCACGCGTGAACCCCGCAATCAAGATGAGTCGGGAAAGCCGTGCTAAACCTTGTCATTATAGTCATAGCAAGGGGCGGGATGGAACCAAAGGGACTAGTTGGACGCGGCAGACACCGACGTAGTCCATTTGGAAGGTGATTGTTGTGGTTCGCGGCAATGAATTGAATTGCCGTGAACTTACTGGCAACTGCGCTCGACGTCCAAACTTGCAATTCAAAGCGACCTGCGATGCATGGTATTTCATGTGACCCCAACCTCCTTTGGAACCGAATGTAGATCGATACGATATTTCTTCTACAAACGACTTCCCAATAACAGCCGGTCTACCGCTGAGCAGAGTGCATGTTGAATGACTCTCGCAAATACCACTACCCATTTTGAGTTGATGATGGCGCAACACCTGAAACAGGCGAGAATACTGATTTCCGGCACCCCGACATCGCCGCAACAGATGAAGATCAAACTGTTGGACTGTGAAGTACGTAGTTCGAGTAAACTCGCGACGATCACCCTAACGCTAAGCTGATGGTATCATCCTCGAATTCGTTGGGAAGCAAGTCGATCAACAGTACGCGTGCACAGATCATTGGAACATTCACACATTAGGAAAGTTGTAGTGGATCAAACCCTCGAGTTGCATATGCTGTACGCATGGGTATGTGGCATGATCTCTCTGGGACTTTCTTCAAGAAAAACCCTATCAAAATCACACTTCCAATGCCCACACATCACTGGTGCATCAAACGACAATCATTGGAAAATCTCCGTTTCTTTGACCATGGGTGAACTGCGTCAGAACAACTTGAACTTTGAAGACCCTCTCTGAGATATGATGATCGTTATCGCAAGCATCATCTGAGGCCGAGCCACCTAAAATCCCTCTCGGCCGATTAGAAAGACTTGGTCTTCTTCATTTCTAAGGGTACAATCTCGTGACTTCCATCGTTATACATGTCCCGTTACATAGACGGGCGTAATAACAAGACGCCGAGCTACGTGGCGAACTGACAACCCACTTCTTTCGCTTTGCCGAGCGTCGGGTGGAGCCAAAGGCACAGCCATGCGGCCGCTCCTCGATCGGAGGGTTCTTTGCTCCGAAGGAAAGCATGACCGAGAAGACTCAGATCAGGCGTCTGACGCATCCAAAAGATGCGATTCATATAATCAGGGTAGCGGTCTCCTAGAGATGTGTCAATAATGTCAAAAGAGCATACTATACTAGTCTGGGCCATGGCAACGTTTGAGCAAGCTATTCTCGAAGCTTTGAAACTTCCGGAGCACTGGCAATCTGATATTACGGCTCGGCTGGAACAAAGGCCTCGTGGGCTCGACGTCTAACTTCCTGTTCCTCAAGCATGCTGCATCAGATCAGGACGGCACGAGGTGGGAGCGTTATTCCCAGGTAGGTTCCTGCAGAACACCTTCTTGGACGTTCCAAGCCAAGCCATCCGATAACTCGCATTCCAAGCATGGACAACAGTCATTATATTCAGACACGATGTAAATTACATATCTATCAAATAATTTCCTAGGAGTGACAAATTGTTCATACGTAACAGATGAAAGAAGCACTCTACATGTAAATACATTAGATATATGCGCTATCCCGCTTCGACAGCTGTGTGTGGTATGACATGTACCCTGGATTGCTCGATTCTGCAGACATAACAAAGGTGATGGTGATGCCTAGACTTTCCACGTGTGAGTTGAAAGGATGAATGCCATGGACAAAAATGGTATGATGTCCAACAGTCGCGATGTGTGCCGTCGGAGGCATTGAATATATAACAAATATTTGAATAGCCTTCATATGATCAGCCGAGCTTTTGCGCCGCCACTGGTTGGCAGATCAGCGACGGTCAGCGTGGGAGCGTTAAGGGGGCATACTCGAGGAGGCATAAAGCCGCAACTGACTCAGACTTGACCATGTAATCCGTAGTCGATTTTGATATGAATCGTATGGGCTCAGTTGAAGCGAGGATTCTTCCGACAAGCCAATCGCCATGGCAGTCTGCATGGCAAGCTGTGGGAGTGCATCAGACAAAGTCGCACATCGGCCACTGGCAGACCATACGCACGTCGCTATACTGACGGAAACCTGGTCCCGCGCACATTAGCAACAAGCGGACAAATGCGGTTGCAAGAGCGTACCATGTCCGCGACCACTCTTGTACTCCGCCCAAGCGAGGAGGATCGTTGCCTGAAGTGTATCGACAGTTGGATGTTGAAGCGACGCTGGCAGTTGTTCCTGAAATAGCCTTTGTTAAGGCTCGCAACTCTCAAGCGAGTATGGGCCCACCTTTGCCATATCAGAGTAGATCTCAGCGACAGCTTGAGAACCTCTTGACGCAACTTCCGGGATATCGGAGAACCTGCAAGGACGTGAAGCGCGAGCTGTGTAGTCTATTACAGGCGCATCACCTTGCACCCAAAGCAGCTATGCAGTTCGAGAGTAACGGAGGCAGTGTTTGGCGTCGAAACTTGTCGTATATGTCTTCATAGCTGAGGAATGGGCACTGCGCGCCCATGTTGCTGATGAATAATTGTATGAACTGTTGCATCCAGGCCCGCTGGGGAGACGATGGGTTTCCGGGTTCGAAAAGTACAGTCGACCTATACTGTGGCGATTGTCTTCCATACGAAAAACCGGAACCAGAATGAGCGGTACGGTGAGCGTGGTGCGATCCTGAACTCTTGGCGTGATCGAGAGGGTAAGATTGGTAGCGTACGTGGCTGTCATTGTTGTATTCCATTGACTGTGGTGGCGAGTACGACGAGGAGCGCTGCATGGGCTGCGATGGCGCTGAGGGAGCAATTGGGACAGGAAACTCTGGAACAGTACTGCCAGGCCTGCTGGGGGTGTCGTGAGTTGTATATCCAGGTCTTCCAGCTGGACGTGCGAGGCTGGGCCCGGCTATGGCTCGACTGCGTTCGGCAAAGTATCGCTCTCGATCGCGAAATCTGCACTGGATCTTCGCTACTTTGCATGCCTCGCACTGGGACTCCAGACTGGGCTGAAGACACTTGATTTTTTTTAAGCGACTGAAGGAGAACCGTGAAGATTGCGAGGTGGGCCAGGGCGCAAGGCACCTACCAATTATCGCAGGACGTAACAAGTCGAGGGCGTTTCTTGTGACTTTGAGCTTCCTGAGGGGACTCGATGATAAACTGGAAGCCCTCCATTATTCGAGGACGATGGGGAGTGATTCGATGACGAAGGTATAGGGCTGTTTATATCCGCACTAATATATAGCACCTCGAGGCCACTTGCTTGGACTTTCACGTCACCGAAATATTTGACCTGGAAAACCTCTTAAGCGATCAGGTGCGCGGCACAGAAAGCACTTACTCAACAGGACACACCAGTAGCAGTGCATTGATCGATTTCTGATCAGTAAAGCAGATCGAGTTAGCCGCCGGGGATTATTTCAATTCCAGAATATCGCGTGAATACCTGCATTTGTTTCAAGCAACGCGGTGCCGTAAATGGGATTGGCAATCATGATGCTTAGGCCTGGTAAGTCCACTCAGGTGCACGCGAACACGATTTGTGAATTCCTATCAGATGGGCCCAAGACGCCGTAACACGATCATGCTTGCTGAGATGCGGCTCGCTAACACGTCAAACACCCGCTGACCAGATAGGTAATCCTAGGCCGCCTTGGTCAATTGGGGGTGACGAGTTGCGCTGGCTACCTATGGGAACCCGGAGCCACGATCCAGACTGGGGGTCAGTTTACCCAGACTCCCAGTTGTGTGGATACTTCCGTTCCCAAATGACACTCGGTTTCACACTGTCTCCAGTGATTGGCAGTGCCTTGTAACTAAATTGATGCGGCATATCCGGCAACACATGCCGACGCCATGTCATCACTTGCGTTCATGCTCAAGGCTCATCCGCAGCTAGAACTATAAACTCGCAGCGGTTCGATTGCCGAGTACTTCCGCTGTCGACGGGACCATTCCGTCAGCAACTACATTCAAATTTCGGATCAATGGTACGGTACATCCGATAGTATTTAAGGCGCGCACCCCACGTAATTCCAGCCCTTGAGCCACATAGCCAGACTAACTCTTACACAATGTGTGAATTCAGTCCGCCACAACACTGCAAACCCTACTCACCACTGGCAGGGTAAATATTATAGTGAGAAATCAAACAAGAACTAGTGATAATGCATCTATACATCCCTTGTCTTGTGCGTTTCGTCGCTCCAATTCAACTTCGAACTCCTCAAACTTCGAATTTCTTCGGCATCTTCCTCCCCTTCGTCAAGCCCTTCGCCAGAGAACAGGAGGTGTCGATGGACATCCCCGTTACCGTCTTCCTGGATCTTTGTAGTACTTGCTTTAGTAACTGGCCAAGCACGCAATTTCGGTTTGTAACCGACTTACAGATGAATGTATAGACCTGGCATCGTATGCACTTGCAACCAATTCTACGTCATGGTCATATACCAAGCCTTCGTCGCTCGAATCTTCACCGTCGAGTCGTATCACATTGCCATGCTCATCGAGAGCGACGTTAGAATCCATGGTCTTGCGATATTTGTGATACGTAAAGAGTGCGATACCTATCATCACTATGTTAGCCGATACACTGGACCGAGAACAGAGACCGACCGCAAACGGTGATAGCAACACCCGTGATATTAACAGGTGTCAATTCGTCCCCGAAGAACCAGGCAGATATCGTGATGGTCGAGACTTCTTTGGCTATGCCTGCTATGGACATTGGAATAACGCCAGCACGCTGAATGATGCTTGCACAATGATGCGTAGTCAGCCTGTGTACACGGGAGTGAACGCGTCCGCTCGAACGTACTAGTACTCGCTCATGACCATACAGAAGGCGAGGATGCCCGGAGCAATAAACATAACGAGTGTATTCATCGTCGAAGTCACGGTAGCGAAGAAAGGGGTCGAGAACACTCTGATCCACCCTTCCCAAACGATGCTAATCACAGCCACTGATACAGCTGTAGCTGGTGATAACCAAAATATCGTAGACGGCGGGTTATCGAGTCCCATGGATTTGTCTTGCATTACGAGTTGTGTGAGACTCCAGCGAAGGCCACTGCAAACGCTCGCGAAGATGACCAGCAAGAATCCAGATAACACGAATGCAGTTTCTGAGGCGACCATTAATAGCACTCCCGTGAAAATGATCAGGATCACAACGACCAAGCGCACGGAGAATGATTCCAGTCGGAACAGAAACGCGAACGAAAGGACGAATATTAGCGAAGAGGACTTGCACATGGCTATAGGAATCAATTGTCAGCCGATCGTTCGTGCTGCGTATCGCCCGAAGAGAGTCACTCATAAGAACACTCACTATAGAAGGATAAGGTAATGCTCTTTAAAGAAACATTGGACAGCCCAATGTCGACACCAGTTGCGACCGCAGGAGGGATAGCCTTGATGCTGCAAAAATAGTATCACCTTCGCGTTATTGGCGTCCAAAGTCACTCACCTATAGCTACGTAGTGTGGGCTTTTTATCAGAAACAAACTTTCGGGAGAAAGTGTATCTAAGCAAAGCAGCCAGTAGAAACTGGATAAACATGTGGACACTGGTTACGAACAACGGATAAGGGAAATTGAAGTGGTCTGGCGAAAACAACCATTTGTTATACACGGAGAGCACCGTTGCAAAAAGGAACCTGGACAGAGGTGCTCAGTGGTTCCAGTAAAAAGGCAGAGGTGGTGCATTGTACCATGCCAAGATTAAGAAAGTGTTGATGAGTGCATTTCTCCACCAAAAGCTCTTCTTCTCTGCCTGGGATGCGATATGGACGACACTTTGGCCATCGTGGATAGTGTCTTCACCGTCAGCCCCTATGTCTTGTTCCGCGTTGGACAATATTGGTTCGTGCTCGGAGGGCTCTGGATGAACGCGGTCGGATAGGTTGGCCATGGGGTAACATCAAACATGTCCCAAAATGAGCGTGCGAGATACAAGTGTGCGAAAGTTGTAATTGCAAGCGTGTATTGATGCCAAGTTGCCAACATCACAACAAAAACTACTATGACAATGATATTGTTCCTACTCTGTGTTGACTAATTGATGTAGCAGCTTCGTGGACGGCGTGATCTGAGTCACGCTTTCTGATCATCTGGCCTGTGGATTTGATCCTCTAAATGATGCCCGTCCGAACCATCAACTCATGGTCACCTTCCCAATGAATCGAGCTGAACAACTTTCACCACGGCAGCATTATGCAACAGGCTTCTCAACTTCCGGTGCATGTGGAGCCTCGGGAGGAATAAGTGCGGTTGGATAGTTTCGCCTGTACACGTAAGATCTTTGAGGGCACAAGCAAAACAGGGAACTTGCCACGTTCGCCAGTGATCAAACTGTTTTTGGTTGAGATACTCTCGCCATTCGTCTTTCTTTATCTCCGACCTAAATCGAGCATGCTGAAGCAGCTCCAGATGGTGCAGAGCATGAGGGTAGCTTCAATAATGTTTTGATTAGCGTCAAAAAAAGGGGATTGGACCACACCGACTGTACGAAGCGAGCATAATCCTTCTCTCGCCAATACTGTAAATATTCCAAGTAATTGACGAACGCGGGCTGATCGAGTATGTTTTGTTGGGCCAGGGAGTACAGATAGTAGGGATTTGCGAGAGATTGTACGAATTCGAGTTCTAGCTCGAACCTTTCTCTATTCGCTGCCCTGGCATCTACGACCGGAGGAGGTGATTCAACTGTCGCAGTTGTAGACATCTTGAAGTCTTTGTTTGGATCTACTAAAGCCCTTTGCCACCAAAACAGTTCAATGTCACGTGGACATGACGCGTCAAAACGAAGGCTTGTCCACTTTATTTACGTTTCAACCTGACATCGACTTGACAGGCTCACCGCCATGTCTGACGAAGATTCGAGTGGCTGGGAACTCACAGAATCTGATCCAGGCGTCTTCACGTACGTCCAAACCATGTTCACTCGCTACCACCACTGAAATCCTTGTCAATTATCAGGGAACTTCTGAAAACACTCGGTGTTCCTTACATCGTTGATGACTTGTACTCGCTCGATCCTGAGGCACTGTCTGCGCTGCAACCTCTCCATGCTCTAATATTCCTTTTCAAGTGGCTGCCTTCCAACGACGTCAGCGAGCCAAGCAGCACTGCGGGACAGTATGATACTGATTTTCCCGGTTTCTTTGCACAACAAACAGTCAACAATGCCTGTGCAACCATCGCAGTCATAAATTCACTGGGAAATATACCGTCACTCCCTTCTGGTGCGCAGCTAGCGGACCTGATGAGTTTTACGACGGGAATGGATCCACAAATGTGCGGGATGGCGGTGACTAGTGCGGACTGGTTACGGGAAGCACATAACGCACTTTCTCCACCAAGCTCCATCTCGTTAGATGGTCTTGGTCTACCGAAGCAGACCGAAGATGCCTATCACTTCGTTGTCTACATTCCCGTTATGGGTAGTGTCTATGAGCTCGACGGCTTAAAGCCGTATCCTGTTCGCCACGGCGAATATGATGAATCCGGGGAAGGTTGGTTAAAGAAAGCGAGGTGGGTCGTTGCTGTTAAAAATTTCTTCCCAAGGATTAATATCCGCCTCAATTTAGAGAGGTGATTGAATACCGGATAGGCACGTATCCGACTGGAGCGGTACGCGGCTTCCCTAGTTGAGATAACCGCTCTTGAATTAATTTCTTCTCACTGCCAGTTGGAGTTTAGTTTGCTTGCCCTTCGCGACGACCCTTTGCCTGCTCTCAGAACACAGTTAGAACACCTGGAGCAAACAGGAAATCGTTCGGAAGCCAGTCAAGTATTTGTGAAGATCAGCAATGAAAATTTAAAACGCGAACGCTGGGCTGTATGTCGTTGAACCATTCTAAGATCCGAGTATCAGACTTCAATAACTATTCTTTGGGCAGTTCGAAAATAGCCTTCGCCGTCACAACCACATCGGGCTGGTTCACGCGCTGATAGTTGGACTTGCCAAAGCTGGGCAGCTTTCACCTGCCACGGAGAATGCGAGGCTGAAGGTCATGCGGGAACAGGTAGCGCGGTTGAGAAAAACGTAATTTGGCGATATAAGGATTACTGTGTCTTTTCGTGCCACGCGGCTGCGTATTGGCTCCACACTATACACCCGCTTGCTCTTTTTCCTAGGTCTTTTTCGTGAAATCACATGTTGCACACTTGATATTGGAGTTGAATTTCCGACTTCAACCTCTGGAGAGACGGCGTAGATCGCAGTGGAAGAACCAACTGGTGGAAGTTCCAGCCATAGCAGTAACGTTGCTATTTGGGCGGCATTTCAGGTTTCCCAAAATGGTCATATGACCTCCTGAACTTGCTTTCCGGATTCCGATGCCATGAACGATCCGACGCTCAGGCTGATGCCGTTCATCTGATTCCATTGGAAGCTCTTATGTACAGTTGCCTCAATCAACAACATAGTCTGCAAACATGTCGTTAACCATTAAATCAACCGTCCAGTTGACGTCAGGTATGTAGAGTTCAAATCCTATCCACACTCTGTTTACTGATGGGCCTGGCACAACGGCCAATGCAGGCCATGCGATGCCCCTTCTTGGGTTTGGCGTGTACCAAAATTACAACACACGACCGTCCGTTCTAACAGCCTTTGCAGCCGGTTATAGGTACGTGATCGAATCCTTACGAGGCGCGGTCTTTCAGCACCACAGCGGGTTACAATACCTAGATCTGATCTACCGGTACTTTAGGCATGTCGACTCAGCCCAGGCGTACAAGAACGAAGCCGAAGTCGGTGAGGCCGTCAGAGAGAGTGGCCTCGATCGACGCGACGTCTTCATCAGTACGCTGAGGGCGTGTTAAAGCAGGGTTCATCGGACACTCATTGCTTTGGCAAGCCAGCCACGAAATGTATTAGCAAAACGCATGGTTATGAAGGCACCCTCAAAGGCGTCGACGAATCGCTTGCAAGGTTTGGTTTCGGTATGGAGCCGGTTGTTCAATCACGTCACTTCGGCAACTTACGTGTGCTTCATTTCCATTGTTTGGGACCAAAAGATTATATTGACTTATTTCTGGTCCACGATCCCTTCTCTGGCACGGAGAAACGCTTGGCAACCTACCAGGCCTTACTGGATGCCCAAAAGGCGGGAAAGGTCAAGACAGTCGGGGTGTCGAACTAGTCAGTTTCTCAAAATCCGCCTCTCCGTTCCCTGATTCATGTTGGAATCTAGTGGTGTCAAGCACCTTGAAGAAATCAGAGATGCGGGGTTGCAGATGCCCGCTGTGAATCAGATCGAGGCATGTTCTATTGTTTATTATCATTAAATGAGGTAACTTCTCTGTACGTAGCTCCACCCTTTGTGCCAGCAGCGGCCTATCGTGAATTATTGTCGTGCCCACGAAATTGTTTTGCAAGCGTATTGCCCGATTTTGCGGGGGAAAATGGATCATCCTGTGATTCAAGCAATAGCAAAGAAGGTTTGAACTTTCATCGACACGCCGTGCATCGTCCTCATGCTTTCCATCGCATCAATCTAGCACGAACGAGATCCTGCTCAGATACTCATTAGATGGTCCTTGCAAAAAGGGTGCGTTTTTCATCTTGTTTATCTATGTGGAGGGATCTGTCAATTTTCAATCGTGCTGCACGATTTCTGCAGATTTGTCCCACTCCCAAAGTCGACTACTCCCAACAGAATCAAATCCAATGCAGAGATACATGACTTTTCACTCGCTTCAGAGGATATGACACTTCTGGATAACCTTGACATGGGGAAAGCCGGAGCCATCAGTTGGAACCCGGTTGATGCACCTTGAATTCCTATATTTTCGTGGCCGTCGAAAGGTAAGGAAGTATAATATACCGACAACGTGTAAATTTATCTATTTCATGCTTAGCTCGCAAGTCCGTATTACGGAGTTGACATGTTATAAATATATGGGAAACTGCCTCATTATGTTCAGCACCTTTGTTCGACAACGGAATTCATCAGCAGCGACCATTTCCTCAATTAGCAAAGTCTCCATATCGATGAGAAACTGAATGTAAGTAAAGGCACCGACGTCGTTCCGCTAAGGATTAAGTTAGTACCATTCGTGAGATATTGAGCTACATACTTGATCCTGTCCCAGGTTGCAGTAAATGTGAAGTCTTATATGGACTTACACGCTCTGGGAGGTTGACAAGCGGCATGATGAAGGTTCCGCCAGACATGTAAAGGTTCTTGACAAAGTATCGCAAGTCCTTTGAATACAATGATAGTATCCCTTCCCATGACGAATCATGTATTTCTCTCGTCACAGCCATCCCGGGAATATGGACATGATGCTCGGTAGTTCTAGATATGGTTGAAGTTCAGGCTTCTCCTTGGTCATTACCACGACTCCTCCGAAAGAGCACACGCGCGAGGTGTCTGAATCACGATGTTCGCTATTGCGTGGAATGTTTTGTTGTCATCTAATGCGGCGAATGAGCCCGCGATCTATCATGACTAGATGGTACTACACATTGTGTAACCGTCACTTGTGGCAAAGGTTGCAGCAGATCCTCGGAGGCTCGGACCGGTTCCGAATGTCCGAAGTGGCGGTGAGGGTCCGTTTCACCTTCGTTTGCTCCTGCCACCAGGCTCCGGCATCGTTGCCCTGTTTGTCGACCATTTCTCATTACGCACTTGCTTATTCGTGCGACAGTGGCGATGGACACCCTGTCCCATTTCGGAGCGCTTGACGAGCTGATTCAGGTCGTTTACCAAGGGTTTGAACGTTTTATTGTCCTCTCTGCAGTTGACTCCTCCTCCTGGACCGTATACGTTGGATTGAAGGGACCTGAAGGCAGGTGGTGGCGTGGATCATGGTCCGCCCATGATGTCACACTGTTTATTGTTTGTCCAGCAGTTCATTTCTGACGTTTGAGTGGCACGTCCCGACAAACGGATTACTTTCACGCAGGGTTCAAAGTCAAGCTCTCAAATCTTGCAAAGTTTCGCTCATAACCTGTCCGAGGCATTTGTGAATGGTGAACTTTGTGTCGGCGACTGGGCACCTGATGAAGGTGCAAAGATAAACGTGAATTGGTCTTGACTTTCACTTCCACTTATTCATTCATTGAACGACCATCACGCCTAGTTCACGTTGGGGCCCACATCGAAGAAACCGGTACACATTCCTCTGGTCGAACTGTCCGCCAAGGAAGCAGCATCGCATGCAACAAACATCCTCAGTGCAGTATGAAACATGGACTGTCCATTCCTGAGCAGTGATGACGATTGACCAAGATTGCAATCCAAGCACAATCTCGCAAGTGTCAATTGTACCCACCATCGTTTTCTGCCCAGATTGCCGTAGCTGCAGGACCATCTCTTACTAGATCAGGTGCGTCTGATTGATCGTATGGGCGTTTCAGAGATAAGGCCTTATCTCTTGAAGTCACCCATGTGCATTCTCCTCCAAAGAAAGCGCAGGCTTCTGTGCCCGCAGCGCCCCCTCAAGCTGAAGACGAAACTGAAGCCGCTCAACAGAAAATTAAGTCGTTGGAAGCAGAACTTGCACACGTGAAGGCAGCGAAAAAGGCTAAATCGAAATCCCCTTCAAGCGAAGCAGAGCCGAGTGGGTTGCGGGGTTTGCGCGCCATTGCCTTGCCTGCTAACCCCACGTGCCTTTCCTAACAGAGCCGTCGGCGACCACTCGTCGACCAAAAGGAGCGTCACTGGCTAATCCACACAAAAAAGCACGCAAATATCAAGCAGTGGAGTTTGAGAGCGACGACGACTAGGCGCCGTAACACAATGCCACCTAGTTCACACTCATGCATAGCTATATTCACATGGACGGCTTGAAACAGTACACTTAAGTTCAAATAGCCCCTGCTGTGGACCACGGAATGATCGAGGTGGAAACGAGTTTCCACGATCTCTGCGGTATGGTATGGTATGGTATGGTATGAATAAATGAAAAATGTGGACCAGTAGCACGCCACTTAGAATTTTAATCTTTTGCATCAGGGTGGTTATGATTGGTGTGGGCAGTCGTTACCCTAACACTTAAGTACCTTACAAGTGGGGTTTTATTAGCTTGTTGATCGGTCTACCCTGTTTCCGAGCCGAGAGTCGTACCGAATTAGGATGGTGTTGAAACGGGGTATATGTAGCGCCTGGTATTCCACGTTGCAAAACGACCTCGTTCTTTCTGGTCCCCACTTCTCTTTCCGAATACCCTCCGCCTAAGACCACCATGTCCTACATCCCTCATTCTTTACCCGCACAGGGAGATACCGCCACAAATGCTCTTAGCGTAGAGGCCATGTTCACACAGATATTAGGCGCTGTACAGAAGTCGGTGTGTCAGTTTTGTTGGGTCAAAGAACCTCGTTTTGACAAGAGCCGTCCATAGCAAGCTGAGATATCCGAACTTCGCCAAGAATGCGCAGAACTGAGACTCGCCAACACGAGTCTCGAGAGGCAAGTTAAGGAGGGCTTCAATGTACGTCGATTGCAAGCACAACTATGATCCCACCGACTAAACAGCCCGGCGGCAGAACCACAACGTCAATGGAAGTCGTTTCGCTCCCACACCTGGTACTGTGACGCCCATTCCTGGGAGTCCTCAACTTCGTGCAAAGTCCCCGTTCCTTTCTCCCCACAACATTCCCACCCTTTCGGCAGTTCCTCCTTCTTTTCTTGTTCCTTCCCCGCTCGGAGACAACAATGTAACTGCCGTGTGGATTTCACAACGTGACATTCCAGGGTTTTATGTCGTTATTCCCGCCGGGGGGGCTGGCACTCGCCTCTGGCCATTATCCCGCGAGGAACACCCAAAGTTTCTCCTCGACCTCACTTTGAAAGGAAGGTCGCTGATTCAAGCTACCTGGGATCGTCTGTTACCCCTTTCTTCTCCCTCCCGCACGACAGTCGTCGCTGGTCCAGGACACGTCAAGTCTATTTACGAACAACTGCCGGACCTCCTTCCTCAAAACCTCTTTTGTGAGCCTGGGCCAAAGGAATCTATGGCAGCCATCGGTCTCGCAGCTGCCGTCCTTGCAAAAAGAGACCCAAACGCCATCATCGGATCATTTGCCGCGGATCACATGATTTCTGGTGACGACGCGTTCCTTTCTGCGGTTGCGGAAGCGGTCGAAGTGGCGAAAAAAGACTATCTCGTCACTATTGGTATCGCGCCATCACACCCATCCACTGGGTTCGGTTACATCCGCCTTGGTGATAAGCTTGGCATCAGGCAGGCTCCAAACGCGAGACTCGTGTCGAGCTTCAAAGAGAAACCAGACGCCCGCACTGCCGCCGCCTACATTGGCACTGGTAACTACCGATGGAATGCCGGCATGTTCGTGACAAAAGCAACTGTGCTCATGGACCTCCTGAAAGATTACAAGCCTGACCTACATGATGGGCTTCAAAAGATTGCCAACGTCTGGGCGGACGAAGAAAAACGTCAGGCAACGTTGGCTGAAGTGTGGCCTGGTCTCGAGAAAATTGCCATCGATCATGCTGTTGCAGAACCTGCTTCTGCCGAAGGCAAGGTGGCTGTTGTACCTGCGACGTTCGGTATGTTCCGTGGGCTTTGGCGAATCAAGGGATGCTGATGCTTCTTTGATGCGACTTCGATCAGGTTGGGACGATGTTGGAGACTTCTCTTCTCTCGCTGATCTCCTGCCAGCTGAAGCTAATCAACCTCGCATACTTGGTGATAACAACTTTGGTAAGTATTTTGATTCGTGTCTCACATCGTCGCCAATGCTGTTTCTTCGCAGTTCTCACCGAGCAGGTTGCTGGCGGGATTGTCGTCCCTGGATCCGGACGGCTAATCGCTTGTCTCGGGGTCGACGATCTCGTCATCGTCGACATGCCAGACACCCTTCTTGTAACAACGCGCGCACGCTCTCAGGAAGTGAAACGCTTGGTGAAGAAATGTCGCGACGCCGGATGGAAAGCCTTACTTTGAGCGCCGGAACGCGTTCTGATGAACCTTGGACAAACTGTCTAGTCTAATTCTCAAACGTCTTTTCCCGAGGCGAACATTCTTGTACATTCTTGTATTTCTGTCGTTAATGTATCATTCCTATTGGGTCTGGAGTAATATTAAACCGGTTTTGTGTCTTCTTGCCCTCAAGCTCTACTTCTCGGTCAGAGTGTAGTACCCTTCCTGCTGTGATTGTTATCAGCTGGTGTACTTCGTGTCTTGGAACACATTTGAATACAGAATTGTGGAATAGTCCATGTTCTACCTCAAGCTACCAGCAACATCTTGTTCGGTACGCTTATATTGCTAGCCCTCTGATGGGCGTTTACGAACACAACTTCCCACAGCGTTCTCGAAATCATCGCAGTCCAATGATCCGAGTCTGTCATCGCCGACGTGCTCTAATAGCAAGACGAAGAGTTGGCATGCTGCTGCATGACCCCCGCAAAGAAATTCGCCAACGCCTCGACAGAATCGGGATGAATGAGCGAGTCAGCCACGTTCACGATCAATGGGATTCGCGGGATAGCTCCAGCGATCCGGGCTAACTCGAGAGCCGGAGAGATGTTCGTGTAGCCACGGCTATCGATAGCGAGACAAACGTGACGCAACGATCCGAGTCTCTGGAGGAGCTGGAGGAGGCCGTCTGGCGTGATCCCACCTGCGGTGTGCCATCCCCATTCTTCGTTTATGAGGAGATATTCTAGATGGGGGCACGCAGATGCCAACTCGAGGAGGTCATTGTCCGTCACTTTGACGGTGGACGCGATGTTGATGTCTAGGCGGCGGAGTTGGTCAAAGACCATGCAGGGTCGGAGATCATCAAGGGTAAGCAGATACCGCTCTAAACGTTGGTCGGTGGAACTCGTGGGAGGTGTTTGAGTCAGCTGCATGCTGACAAGAGAGTGGCGGGCACAACTATTCTGAACAGCAACCAAATGTGATCTGAGGATGTGCTTGAGAGGGCAACTGTCGATGTAGACAGCGAGAGACTCGATTATCGGCAGTTGGATATGAGGAAGTAGCCTCGATACGAGCTCCAGTGGTTGTGAATATATCTCCAAATTGCGCAGTTTTGAGAAGAGCAGTATGGAGGCGGATGAGGTGATGTGATCCACCACTACGGCGTTCAGTGTGAACGACAGGTTGGTCAGGAAAGGCATGCGGGAGAGATGTAAGAGGGTGCTACTGTCCAAGCTGACAAATGAACAATATACATCTTGTAAATTCCTCCAGCGGCGTACCAGACCTGAAATGCATTCGTCGAAGCCAACACGAGGACGAAGCATGCGTACACGGAATGTCTTTATATTTGGGCAGAGATCACCAAAAAAATAAAGTTGGAAGAAGCTGTGAAGCGGAGGAACGTCCCCAAACACAACGCTAATCTCGAGCGAAGCCAGCGAGGGGATCGCGAGGTGGTGCATTAAAGGGAAGATTTCTGTTATGAAAACGAATTCCCAGCACAAGACACGGAGGTTCGGGAACATTGGATCAGGGGTAGGAGGGTTAAAGAGTGTTTTCACGGAGTCCCAGTTGAGTTCTTTCATGCAGTGTCGTATGGATCGAACACGTCGCGCGTAGCTTCGAATGGTGTCCCATTCAGCTTCCTGCAGCGGCCTGGTGAATGAATACCACTTGATGTGACATCGGTATCGATGCTTTACAATGAAAACGAGAAACTGTCCTACCTTGTATCCAGGGTGTACTCGATGTGAAGCTTCAGGAACACAACGCACGAGAGGAGACAAGTTGACCAACTCTGTCCAAAGTATATCTAAAGCTGGCTCTTTGAACGTGCGGCAGGTTCTGGCCAGAGTGGCGAGATCATGCGGGACATGCTGCCTGTTTATCGGACTTGGCGAGTAACAATGACCAAAGATATTCAGAAGAATCTCTTCTAGACGAAGTGCGTGATGCATGTTGAGCGAGCTGAACGTTGAGTTTAGAGGCTTTTCGAAAATCACCCTGCTAGAAGCAGGCTAGCGGTCACATACACCACGTGCACGTGCAATGTGAGGGGAGATATTCCCAGCAACTCTTGCGCACACACTAAACTTGCTACAGATTGTGTCTCTGCTCAGCGCTCAGTGCCAGTGGCTATTCTGTCTCGGTTGGAAGTACGCTCGTGATTAAATCGCCCCAACGTCCATATCGTCCGGCGACGCTTGCGTAGGCCACCTTTGGATGCCACAGCAGATGTTAACGCCGAACTTATCTCAAACTTTGAAGTTTGTGTACCTGATACCTGCAGAGACCTTTACAACGTTCCCCATTGGCCTGTTCCGACCCGCGTCTAAAGCTGCAAGAGGATGCATCACGCGCTTGAGATACAAGAGATCCTTTCCCTCATTTTTTCCCACTATCCTCGGCCGGCTCTGAGCCTGTATCGCCATGAACATGTTGATAGTACTTCCGATCTAGCCGGTCTGGCCAGAACATGTCGCGCATTCAAAGAACCAGCACTCGATGCACTCTGGAGTGCATTGTTCGACTCGTCCCCACTGGCGCGATGTCTTCCCGAAGCATCCCATGGAATATCCCCAGAAAACCTGGTGAGATGGTTTCTAGGCATTCATAATCCTTTGTTTAGTGAACATCTTTCACTTTGCCATTCCACGAAGTAGTATTCGTTTAGCAGACCGCTTATGCAGACCGAGTCGGGTATTCTTCAGAGTTACACATGTCGCATCCGATCCATACGCGACTTCACTATTGGACTCGACTGGAAATCTGTCACGACCTTCTTGAACCCTCCTACCACTGGACCACTCTTCCCCGACCTCTGCAGTCTCCGTGGTGAATATACAGAGAACACCATGCCTCTGTTAAATATGCCTTTTCCATCCCTGCTTACCCTCAATCTCAAGTTCGAGAATCCACATTTGTTCTAGAATTCTCTCAAGTCGTTTTCCAAGTTCTCCCCAGATATCAGGATCCTTTGCATTATCATGCGTGGCCTTACAGAGACGTTCGTGAAAATGGAACCCAATTTTTTGTGCCGCTGGCAAAATCTCCGGTCTGTGCTTTGTCCTCGAATCGTCTTGGATGTGGACGCTCTCGTGAGAGCGGTTATCCCTTTTTTGTAAGAAAATAGACCGAGTCGGAAGCTTTAAGGCTGATTCAGAGTCCCTTGCTTTCTGTCCAGAAAATTTAGCCCTGTGCTGGCTCGTGGTCGCGCAGCGTAGCTCCTGGACTCAAACTTGAAGGTTGTCCGCCACCGTCCCGTTTCGACAAGAGCGTCTCCGAGTCCATGTGTGAGTATCGAGTCTTACGCGTCGTGTTTGTCGCCTTCAAGTTCCCCGTGCTAAAGTCGTGCAGTGGCTCCCATGAAACTGGCCCACCAACAGGAGTGCACGTTTCGCCGGCCCCATCCACTGGCACGGAATTCTACTACAATGGAGAACTGTGGTCTCATCATTCTTGCTCAATCAAGTGCAACCACTGGCACCATCCACCCAGCGTTTCTCAAAGGTTCCATCCCGTCCTTCATGACTCGCACGACGACCGATTCATTCCAATTGATCGTACCAATTGGCGAGGAAAATTAAAATCGCTTCTTTATCTATCCGCAACGGGATTGTAGGCACGGAAGGCGTCAAACCTTACAACATCCTCATCCTGTTTCTCTCTGTGGCTTACATGACCACAACTCTCGACATTACCGGTATACTCCAGGCTGCAGCACTTTGGGTCAGCAACAAGGGTGGTTACAATGGATGGAAGCTATATCTTTATCTCTTCGTCATGCTCACCCTTTTCTCGATCGTACTCGGCAATGATCCCGTCATGCTCTCCGGAACCGCATCTCTAGTCTATTACACAGAAGTCGCCAAACTCGACCCGAGAGCGTGGATCATGGCCGAATTCGCCGCTGCACACTGCCAGTATGGTTTTATATTCAGGGAATCCCACAAATGTACGTATTCCTCACCTGAACTGGTCTCGCGCGGCGCTGAGTGCGTTCATGTAAGGTGGTTATATGCGAAGGCTTTAGTGTCGACAACGCTGCCTTTACAGCGTACACAATCCTTCCCTCCCTTGCTTGCAATGTCTTCTGCACTGGGGTTTCAATATAGCAAACAAGTCCCACGGAAATTAATTCGTGCCACTCATCGGGACCCCCGGTTAGCTCTTCTGGATCCTGTTGGTGCCTGGGTTGGCAATATTATGCTCGGCGCAATGCTTATCCTCTGTCTCGTCGCGCGTTTCTTAGGGACCGACGTGTGGATGATCAGTTTGCCGTTCGCAGTTGGTAAATTCCTATTCGATCGGTACTCTTAAATACATTAAATCTCTGTCTTGTCGAGCAGAACGCGGACGAGTATTGCCAGCGGGACAGCAACAGTCTCTGAAATGAAGGCGCTGGTACTACAACCATGAAGACCGAGTGGGGAGGAGCAAACGAACAAAGACAAAGTAAGCATAGCACGCGTCGACGTATCCACGCAATCAAGCGAAGCTGTAAATGGTGGGTTGGTGCTAATCGCCCCCTTATTCGAGTAATACTACTTAGACGTCTGCACCACCAGACTCGGAGCCCCAGCCCAGAGCGTCATAGACTCGACCACGCACATCCTCCTAACGCTCTATGTATACCTCCACGTTTGGAAACCCTCTTATCCGCGTACCATCCCAGGCATTGAGGGAAAATTCTGACTTGGAGCATGTCGCACAGAAGAAAGTGGTGACAGCCAACACAGATTCCGCTCCAATAACAGAGCCGAGATCAATGGATAATATCGAAAATGTGGGTGGAAGCGTCGATCCGAGGCTCGCTGGGGCTTGACTTGGCGATACTTCAGTATAACCTCGCGTGTCAAGGCGGAGGGCGATTCGAATGAGCGACGGACATGTCTGCAAAAGGCTTGACTGTCCGTCAGGTCCACTTGCACTCGATACTGAAACGAAGATTCCCCAACACCGTACAAGACCGCAGGTCTTCCAAGCCTAGTGGGAGAGTCTCCGAGCAGCGAGCGTAGTCGAAATGAAACAGCGATTGATCCAATTGCAGGGTCTCGATAGTGTGACCAGCATTGGATCCCAGAACAACGGCCAAGAAGGAGGAGAGTTCCCGCCTGGAAGGGGAGTTGTTGATCGAAGCAGTAAAATTCGTGATAGCAGGGAGCCGAGTCTGGGAGAGTAAGCGTGAAATTGGTTGCAACGGTTCAATGTCAAGTTGTGCAAGTTGGAGAAGACGAGGAGTGAGTCGGAAGGTGGCAATGTAACCCTGAGCATGAAGTCAAGCCAATTCAGCGCAGGCATGTGAGACAGGTGCACCATCCACTACCGAGCCTTGCTCCCCATTTGGCCCTGAAAATCTCTTCATCACCCGATCAAAAGCTTCATCCCATGTACGTCTATGCTCCAGGACACCCTCAATACCTTCAATACCCATTGCACGCCAAGCCAGAAAAACAACGGGGGCGCAATCCGAGTTTCACAATCACTCTGACCAAAGCATGTCCAATGCTGTCAATGAGTCTTTGAATTCGCGACAAGTTCTGGCGAGCGCGGCAGTAGAAAGGCGTCTATCAGGGTCCCGATGCGATGCGCTGGAGAAACAGTGACCAAAGATATTAAGGAAGATTTCTTGGATGCGGAGTGCATGATACATATTCCCGCTACGGTAGTGTAGTGGGTTTTCATACCCCTCAATTGAGTTTTGGCGAGTAAAGGATATCGATAGTTGCTATCCACGCTATTTGTATGTATTTTGCCAGGAACGCGACAAGCTCAGGACGATCAAATCTGACCAAAGTACATCTAGTGCTCGGCGCTTGCTCTTTGAATGCGCGACAAGTTTTGGCGAGCGGGCTCAACGACCACTCGGCTCTTGCGCACTTGAATACCCCGACCACCAGAAATCCGCACAAAGCGACGCAACCAAAGACATGATGGACGAACAGGTGAGCTAGAGATCATTATTAGCAGCCACGAAGCGCATACCAAGGTTAGCAAAGATAGACAGTTCTATGACAGCGCCCGAATCTTTTTCCGCATCTCTTCCGTTCGACCGCTACCACGACCTTCTGCGCGCCCGAACACGACAACCTTGCCTGATTCTCCAGCACGCCCTGCTCTCCCGGCACGATGTAGGAAATCGATCATGTTCCGCGGTTCATCCACAATGAAAACATGCTTGATCTCGGGGCTGAAATCGAGGCCACGCGAGAGGAGTGACGTCGTGATGAGAACGTGAGGGGTGATCGCGGGATTCGAAAGCCCAGCTCTCGAAACGGGGGGCGACGGTCGAGCGCCTGATGTCGATGGGGATGCGTCACTCGACTTCAAGAACCCATCCAAGTGGTGATTATTGCCCCTATTGCGAGCATCCGCGTCGCCCGTGAGCGCGACACAGGCGACACCACGAGTGCCGAGGAATGCCGTGAGCTGCTCCACCTTACTTCTCTTGTTACAGAATACGATAATTTTGGACAACTTGACTGGACTGCCAGCGGGGAGAGCGCTCTTGGCGTGCGTGAGAGCATCCTCAGCCCATACGCGCCGAATGCGGCGTTCAATATCTGCATCCTTATTCCCGCCCGTCCATTTGGCATGCTCAGTTCGTAGAGTACCAGGCAGGTGGTGTAGTTTCGGGGACGCAAGGCGGATTAGCGCGGGATGGTAGGTAGACAGATAATTACTGAGAGAATTTGGGATAGTAGCGCTGGTAAGCAGTAGATGGAAGGGGTATGATATTGGTTGTGGGGAATCGGGAGTTGGCCGTGTCTCGTTGAGCGAGATTGGGGAAACGGGGAGAACGGGAACGGGCTGCCCCTTTGCCGCAGCGATCTCACCCAGCAATTGGCGTGTCGACGCCTCGAAGTCGGGGTCTAGGTGTTCAATAATTCAGTTGGAATGCGTCTAACAAGGAAGACCGCACATACCGAACAGAACGTCTGCTTCATCGACGATGACCCATTCAATCTTTTCCAGGCCCATCTCAGGCTCGTCTACCCAGAACTTCCGCACGGAGGCAGCTAGTTTTTGTGTAGCAGCAGGGTCCTCGGTCTTCTTCGATCCAACTCGCAGTGCCTTTTCGTGCGCTCTCTGTTCCCAATTCCAGCCTCTGCCTTTCTCGAGCTCCAAAAGCTTCATGGGGGTTCCGACGAGTACATCAACTTCGTGGGATGAGCGACCTCCGGCACCAACCGTCACGTCACTGGTGTCGCTGTTATCAAATACAACACCCATGGCCATCTTCATCTTTGAAGCAGTTCCATTGTTCTTGGCGGTACTTTGCATGTTCGCTCGAGAAGCACATAGTATGCGAAGCTTGATGATGTGCGAGAGCTTTTTCGCAAACCCTGCTAGTTGTCGCGACAATTCGTGCGTTGGTGCCAGTATTAAAGCGCGTGGGTTAAGTGGCCGCAGTGACGACGTGCGCGGAGAAGTTGAACGTTGGAGGAGTTCGGTGCGTTTCAAATCCTGAAGGAGTGGTAAAAGGTACGCCATGGACTTTCCAGATCCCGTCTCACTGGCAAGGAGATACTCCTTCCATTTCGACTCTGCATCCGGTTGTTTCATCAGATGTTTCAAAGAAAGTGCCTGGATTGCCGTTGGCGTCGCATCTTGACCCAAGGTCTCCTTGATGCTCTGCAGTAAACCGGGAAGTAGTGGGGGTGAGGTGAAATCGACGCTTGGGAAAGCTTTTGAGAGCGATGGAGTAGAAAGGTCGAATTCGGAGGATGGCGGCGAAGGTGGTGCGACGTGCAGTGACCCAAGCTTCTTAGCTCTGCCCGTGGGTTGCAATGACTGTGCGAGGCGGCCCTTCGATGAAGGAGCTATAACAATTCATGAGTACGAGAACGCGTAGTCCACTTGGAGTCAACTAACTATACTCACCAGCCTTCACGCCATTCTTCCTTGCTACTCTCCTAACCGCTGTCCGGAACACGGTGGAGTTAATCATCAAGTCTCCCGCTCGCCCAAGCTTGTTGCAAAAACCCGGTGTTTTCCAGGTCCGCGCATCCGGTAATAATAACTTCCTAATGGAGATGAGGCATTTTCGTTCACGTGCACTGATACGGTAGAAAAGTGTAGTGCCAGTGACTCTCCTCCAAGGAGGAACAAACATCGGAAACAAGTTTGCGCACAAAACCCGAAGCCAGGCTGTTGTTCTCGTGAAAACGTTTGTCAGCTGTTCGTCCCACCTTTTTCTGCCGCTTCGTACCCCGAATATACCAAATTCTTTGGTATCGAACGATGCATACTAGTATTGCCCCTCTCGCTTAAGTCCACTGCCTCACCTTCTGAACCCTTCTCTTATCCAGGTCGTCGGCGCAGAGTGACTCAACCAACGAACCAACGAACCGATGCCTAAACCCGGTCAAAGACAGAACGTCCGAGTCTGTCCAACCGCTGATCGGGATTCCCCTCACCGCCATAACGGCGCGATGTTACCCCCATGCCGCCGCATCAGAAACCTGCGAAGTTGCAACGGACAACAAAATCGGAAGAATAATTCAATTGGAGTGCTTGTAAACTCTATACCCTTCTGATTCACCCAAAGCTATCCGAGCCTCTTGGGGCGCACCTATTCCGCATTCAATGGGGACCATGTCAGTGGTGCAAACGCTGTTTACTAATCGGATACATTTTCATAAGTATGTACGTATAGAACCCAAGAACATGTTTCTTTCCAATTCTTTGACTCCTTTGTTTCTCCAGGGACAAGTCAAGTTACCGGTGCAAAGAAGTAAAGAAGCCATGTTAAATAAGTGATGTCGTTATTGTTATCCTATCCTAACGCCGCCCATTAGTAACATAAATCCTCATCAAGCGAGGTTGATCATCATTCAGGCTAAATAATCGAGAAACGAAGGATGACATGATGGGAACCCCCGAATCATGTCGGAAGTTGGGTCTTGGATTCCCTACATGGGGACCGCCCGCCCATATGCCGCTCTCTTGCAAATGAACATATTCGAAACGAACAAGCGAAGATTCTAGGAGGGCCATCTCAGTTCCAGGGGCAAGATAGCCCAGGCGTTCGAAGCGTCCTGTTTGGGCTATCCTTCATACTTCTCGCTCAGATTCGCACTTACCCTATGTACCCTCAGTACTTTGTCTCCCTAGCGCATCCATTGGGGCAAGTGAGACGTTCGAGGCGACATTATCACGTACCGCTGAGCCCATCTTGGTCCTAGAGTTCCCCCGAAATATTTGAGGGACATTGTCATTGTTCCACCTGGGGATATCGACCATGTGCAAGAGGAAAAGGCACGATCGAAGGGGCATCGAAGACTTGTCGCCAACCGCACAAAGACGCTCGTTTTCATAGCTACACCTAAAGCACGGTTATGTTCTGGGGGACTGGTCCCTACCAGGTTCACGGCCAAAAGCGCTCAGTTCAACTGTTCCCCTGATAACCAGTGAATTCAACCTCGTATTTTTCCAAAGCTAACCCGGATGTTTACCCAGGCGGGTCGACGACGGACAATGCGACGAGAGCGGGGGGCGGCAACAACGTTCTGCACAGCACACGACCTTTGTGTTTCAACCAAAAAAAGACGCATGGATGCCACGACACACGAAACCGCAGCACACAGGCGCCGTGCCAATGCGTGTTGTACACACAAAAGGCAAATTCGTCCCTTTTTCTGTCAAAAAGGCGAGACCCGGCTGTTCGTGTTCAACTGGCCCGCAGCCTTCCAGTACGTGCACACCACCACCGGATCGGAACCAAATCCGGCTGGATCTTTGTTGGGTGATAACGATCACTTGACATCACTGATTGTGGAGCTTGTCGAGCGACGCACCGTAGGGACTGTGAACGAGGACATATCGTGGGCCCCTCCCGTTGGAGCTGCCGTTTGTCAAGGTCGACTCCCCTTTGGCCCGATCGGTGGTTGGACACGTCCTCCAATGCTCGCCTAGTCCCGGGTTGACGATGTAAGGAAAAAAATTATTTGTTCATTTCCGTGAGCCATCAACGTCCGTGGTGAAATAAACATGTCTGACCTACCCTCGGCTCAAACCGGGTCTTGCCAATGCACACTGGATGAATGAATGAACGGCAGCGATCAGCCTTTCACGAACAATTTTTTACCCCCGGTCAGTCGGAAATCTGAGCGGGAATGGGCCAATAAGTCCAGATTCAAGGGGTGGTTAGGTTCCATTAATTGAGGAAGCCACGGTGTTCAACGTACGGCGGTGGGTGACCACCAGGAGGTCTCAAGGCGACCGCGGAAAGAACCATTCTCCCGGTGCTATAGAGGAGGAAATTACTAGAGCCAGAGGGTATTGACGCCATGCACCCTGACTCGAGTTTGCCTCCGTGTGTCTCTGTCACCATGATGAAGGCATTAGCTGTTGCTTCTAAAGACAAGATCGGGTGGCGCCCTGCAAGACAGGAGACCACCCTACCCTCACCTGCCCTTGGAAATTCCTCTTTGCAAGGGCCGGAGATGAAAGAGACAGGCAGGCAGCTCCCCTAGGTCCAAAGAGTCGAGAAACGTCAGCAGGTAATCCTGCAGCAGTAAGCCTCGGGGCATCAAGCTACGCGCCGTGGTAGAAATGGAAGACATTCATAGGTGACACACACTATGCAGACGTTCAGTGCCCATCAGAAAGGGAGGGGAAGCCAGCAAACAACTGCGCAAGTGATGGAAAAGCATCCTAAAGTATCCCTCAGTACCGTGGCCTTGGCGCGCATTGTCCCCGGCATGGTGCACAACATTCTTCACGGTGCCCGTGCCAAGGTGAACAGAAGGCGCACGGGAGGCCTCGGGGATCCGCGCCAAAAGAACATCACAGTGACTGGCCAGTCTGGCCTAGTACCTCCGTCAGCGGTCACATGTCAGCATAATCACCAATCTGATGTCCGACACAGCCTATGGACGCGTTAGCGACATGCTCTCGCCGGGATGTACCTCGCCTGGCCAAAACATTCGGTACGACTACCCGGTTGCCTAAACCTATATCTGGATAGGACTTGAACCTTCTCCACCAGGACCCTGGTTCCAGGTTCCACATGGCATACGCCATGCAGCACTATGCGAGCCTGCAAATAAATTACGTTTATTGGGATGTGGCATTATCTATGTATGAGACAGTACGTCGTGAAAGGGTTCTTGCCACATCACCCAAACACATCCCAGGGTAGGGGACCCTGGTAGACTACTTTGGGATCGTCCGGGCACCACTCTAGCAAACCACGCAGTTCCGGCGCGGATGCGTGGTAAGAATGAAATCGTATGAATGGGTTCCTACCCCGCCTTTTGGCAAGGAGGAAGTCGTGACAGCCATATAAGTCCAGGGTATATGGCTGATAGCCATTTTTGAGCTATATGGGATCGCAGTAGTGTCGAAATTAGTGTGAATCCTAGGGTGGTTTGCTGCAACCCTTACCTCGCCTTCGCGAGCCGTGATGGCTTCATCATCTGTGGCGGGAGGTTCGAGACCAACATACTCAAATAACGCGGCAGGGAATCTGATTGCCGCCCGATGTAGTTCCTCGAACCGTCGCCGCTTCATGTCGTAGCCAACCACGGTAATTTGGGACGGGTATCTTCCAGTGACCTCATGAAACCGTGCGATGGAAAACAAAATGTTTTGATACGAATCGAGGGCATACGTCTCCGTCGTGGCCCGCGAAAATGGGGTACTGGCACCGGCTGAAGTGATTCCAAATAGATCCATAGTCAGCGCCAGTCGCATGTACGACTCTGCTTCAGTCATCGTCGATTGAAGCCTGGTTTGACCGCTGCGGCGTGAGATAATCTTGTGGGTCAACGACCGATCAAAGATAAAACGTGTCGTTCGAGCCCTTACCCACTAAACACCAACAAAGAATTTTTGTCTTCCAACGCGAGGCGTACTCTGGTCCACGTTGGAACGTCAGCGTATTATCCCGGGCTCGAGCTCGAGGTGGTCACGCACGCGTGGCCAAAACGAAACGCAACCCAGCTTACCCTTGCTTGATATGATCGACGAACGCAGCTACCCTTCCACCGCCTCTCTGGTAATCTTCCAGCGTCCACAATACTTCGTCAAGAACCTCATCCCGTTTATAACCCGACCAAATTGCGTGTCCAGGCACGACAACAAGGTGAGACAGACGCTCCAATGTTTCGTCGCGCCGTATCGTGGCAAGGATGCTGCCTGGCGGTGTATAGCCCCCACCCGACGAGTACGGATATGACGACGGAGAAGAAAAGATGAAGGCGAGGTTGTAAAAGAAAGATAGACAGCCGAATGCAGCCAGGAGCAACACGCCCAGGTTGGTTAGTCGCGAGCGCCCACTGAGAGACCGAAGGGCAGCACGGTAGTCGAACGAGCGTGAGCGGCCGTTCTTGGCATTGTAATGAAAAGGGCCGCGTTGGATAGATGAACCAGAGCTCAGTGCTGGTGTCGGGAGCATCGGTGCCTCAGTACAACCGTGGTCGTGTTCAAATCCATCGTCTGACGAACAATCCCACCGTGATGTCCGAAAGAGGAAGGAAGCCCCATTCCGAGACTCGCGGGAGAAGAGGCGTCAAGTCTTTTGCTACGACGTGGATGAGCAGAAGCAACCCCCGACAGCCGAGTCTTCCATGTGTACGAGTCATTGACCCACTCTCACCAATTCTCCGTTGTTAGTGGAGAGTCCGTCTGTCCAACCCCGACCGGATCATACATACGTAGAGCCACTTATGGCTCCGATGACACCACGGTCCCGTATAAAAGGACCTGCATTGTCTCGCCGTTGCGAGTTGAGCGGCCCGCTCAGACGTCTCTCAAGTCTCAGGTGTCCCTCCCTCGTTGAATATGCGGGTAAGTCCACCCTTCAACTCCGAGGGCACACGTCGCGCGTATTAATTCAAGCTCGTCATGGGTAAATTGTGAATTCCCTAGTACAGTGTTTCAGAACGCGCACGTCGTAGGTAAGTCAATGGCAAGAATCCATATCATGAGATGCAAAAAAAAACATGGCCATCCCCATCGGTACGTCGACATTCCCATGGGTATTAAGTAGTTGCTTGTGCTGCAGCCGTGCGTAAGAAAAAGAAGACAAAAAAGCATGGCAGATTAGGCGTTTTAGGGTATTCACGCAGGGTCTATCACCTGACGTCGCGCAATGTGCGTTCCATTCCATTGGAGAGCGTCGACGGCACATTCTGTGAATGGCGCTCGGTATCTCTGGTCATCTGAGCCTGCCGACCAATCATTCAGTCCAATCCTGATGCGAGCGGACGCTGCTTACCAAATCTCGGTAGCGCATCGAACATGTCGTTCTCCAAAGGCACCGCAGGCCAGTGGTGACTGGGGGTAACGCTGCCGCTCATCCGGGGTTGGCAAGTGGACTTCTCGCCTAGGCAAAGAAGGTGGGTCAAAAGGTGTATGAACTGGTTCGATAACCAACGCTCACAGTTTCGGCCGTAATAATCTCCGTCGAGAGCATCCACGGGCGTGATGTGAAGCAGACTGCCGAAGTGGCCTTCCCGTAGTGCACGTCGCGCACTTCCGTATAGTTGATACGGACCAGCGGTTCTGACACGACTCCGACCGTGATTAGGGGATGAATCAAATACATCTGACAGCCGAGAGAATTAGGTACACGCGTTTCAAAAAAGAAAGAAAATTTTGAGCAACGAAAAAAAAAAGTCGGGGGGACAGACTTACAATGATGCTGTTCCTCGGTCAAATTCTGTGGTTTGAAATTAGGGATCGGTCCAGAAAAAGAGGGCATAAAGTGATCCTGGGCATATCTTTGACGTTGCAAATGGACATGTTCCTTGGGAATTACGTCTTGAACTTGTTGAGCAGACGAGGGTGCATAATATATTGATCCTCCAGAAGCATGGAACGGATGTTGGACGTCTACGCCTTGAGTGGTAAATGAGGTTGGGTCATCCACGGCGGAAATGGGTGAGGGAACGACTGGATCGCTTGGCGAGCGTGAATGATCAGAGGAAACGGAGGTGTTACTATAGTTTGAGTATACGAAAAACGGGTCGAGGAGATCTCCTGTAAAGAGCGACGAAAAGGAACTTTGAGGTGGGACAGAGCCTGGAGACCCTGAATCGCTCGCGGACCCTGAACAGAAACGCTCAGAGGGCGACGGTGCAGATACACCGTCCGAAGTAGTTCCGGAAGGTGCGGTAGCCCAGTGGCAGTCCCTCTCGGTCTGTTGATCGATTGGCAAATGATCCGCGGGGATGTATGGCTTCGGAGACGGGGAAGTTGCAGGGTGAGGCATCGTAGAGATCAGCACGGGCGCCCGATCTTCAGAATCCGAGCTTCGCTCCACCGTCGTGGTCGACAATGTCGGCACTATACCCATTGCGGACGGCCTGGAGGGCCGAATGACAAACACACACTCTTTCCCACGTGCCTGGCATTTGCTGCATGGCCGCTGCAAATCACACTTCACTTTTGAGTCGGCACAGGCCTGACAGGACCGTCGCCTCGTGCGGTTAGCGTGGGACCTAGAACCATGGGTGAGATCGAGTAGCGGCAAGGGGACAGCCCGAAAGGGAGGGGAGGAGATAACCGCGGGGACGAAAAGACAAGACACCCACGAATCACCACATGTTTTCTTATGCCGCGTCAATAAATCGCTGCGGGTGAACTGCGCATCACAGGTCTGTCAGGGTCAGTGCTCAACATGCAGGCCCGAAGAGATATTTTTGTAGGTGCTTACATCACACCGATGGGACCTGTCTCCAGTGTCTGTAGGGTCCAACGCACTTAGCTTCGGTGTCAATACTCATGGGCGAGGGAAATCAAGACTTACGGGTGCGCATGTGACGGTTGAGATGCGTGGTGCGGGTGAATTTCGCAGGACAGTGCGGACAGAGCTTCGTTTGGGGAAGGACAGGTATATTGCCCTTGTGCGAGCGCATCTTGGACACGGCACCGTCCTTTCTGTACTCGATGATGGTTCGAGCTGGCGGTACCGTAACAGGGGAAGCGGTGGGATCTGCGCGATGACGGGAAGAGGTCGACCCACAGACCATGTTAGGGAGCAGGGGGTTAGAGAGTCAAGCCAGCACTCGGAAGTCAATCGAAGGACATATGCAAGCTGGAAACGCTTTATACATGGGAGTGACAAGCTCTTTAAATTCTGCAACTCCGATAGCGAGCACATATGCAATGACCGAGGCAATACGAACCTAAATGTGATTTTTGCGATGGCAATTTATTTTCCCAGAAAGGAAATGATATGTAGGTCGGCGAACAAGAAACCGATCTCATGATATCGACATTGAGATGAATTTAAAGTTGAGGTGAAATTTCTTACCGAGAGAATCTTATGTTTCCATGCCATGTCACCATCTCGTCCGTTGAACCTGCAAAGCGTGATCACTGCGTGGCCAACTGTGGCCACTCGCCGACAACATGCCCTTGTGAGGTTGCCAGTGATTGATTCATGAGCTGACCAATCTGAGATCCCTATCCCGCAACTTTAAAAGACCGCGTGTTGACAGAAAAGAAAAAAAATCAAACGAAAACAGACCTGACCGCTCAGGTCGTGGAGCGTGCTGATCGACATGCCGGACAGCCCCAGATCAAATACCTGTCCGACGCCTCCTAAGAATAAAGTCCACGATATTGATCATTAGCATGCTGGCGGCCATGGCCACGGTTACGTCTAAGTTAACCACGTATTGCCGGTGCGCAACATCCAAATCCAACCAACCAACCCTTGCGTCCAAGGGATTCCGCCATCCTCGCCGCCTCATGCTTACGGCTTAGACTCCTGTTCCAGTGCCCATTGCACAGCTTGCTCCACGTCCTCGACCTCGTGTGTAGGGCGGTGGCTTGGCGGGCCCTGACGAGGGTCGTAAATACCAGTCCTAACTAGGATAGACTTCCAACGTGCGGCATTCGCCCCTGCAATGTCGGATTCTGGATTGTCTAAGGAGCGCACCATGAATTCGTTGCCACTTGTGATCAGTGGCGGACCTTGAGACTTACCTCCAACCATGTACCTGTCAAGCGAATTATGAAATTGTCAGTTTGTGGCGGGACTAACGGATTACTCTTGTTTGGTACCAACACTGAGTCAAGCGAGGTATTTCCTAGCAGTTGTCCCCGCAACACTTGCTCCGCGAACCTGTAGGTCGCTTCCGTCGGTTTTCCAAATTGGGTATACGGATATGGTGCCCCAGTAAGCGACTACGGAAAACATCTGATCATGGGTCTCTGGGAAATACCGAGTACATACCTTGAACACGCCTTGGAAAGCTTCTTTGAATGCGCCTTGACCAAGTCGAGGTCTATCAAAATCCGACTTCCATATGAGATCTGGATTACAGAAAACGAGGTCGACCGCCTTTCGCGTATGATCTCCTGAGTAGGGACCGCCCACAACGCCGCCTGATTGGATCAAATCACACATCACTTGGATATCAAGAACCCAGTTTCGAGGATCATGAAATACAATGATAGCGGCGATGCATATTTGGGAGAAATCAGCACTCTAAATGAAAAACCAGGTTTCGCCTGATTAAAGAATTGATCGGAGCACCAACAAGCGAACTAACCTTGACTGACTCCCGCTCTTCAACCGTATGATTGTGAAGTGGACACACACTGTTGCCTGTTTGAGAAACTGCCGTGAACCGAACGGTGGCGAGTGACTCACGACCTATTCCAGGCAAGTATGTCGAGGGTAGTGTAAACATGCTTGAAGCCATAGCTATTTTCGAGATCGAAGATCGATGTCAGCATGGCGAGGCGGAGAAACATATCAAACACTTACCCTTCGGCAACCTTGCGGAGGGTATCGCCCTTGCCGCCGAGCACTAACACCGGTAGATCAGCATACTTGTACACAACAGACTTTAGTACGGTGTGCGCCTGAATATATCGTTCCGTATCGATCTATGTGAAAATTTTCTTAGTGAAAGGCACAGGGAATCTCAACCCGCGGATCTTACTTTAATTCCCAGCTGTTGACTGAGTTTGTGGCAGCGCGCTGACTCGCTCACGCCACCGCCATTCGTTAGCTGAGGTTAGTTGAGTTTGATGGGAAGTGGGAAACATGAGGTATCATTCACTAAGAGGTAAGGAATCTTACTTGGGAAGCGATTAAGACGCGCGAAAAAACGATGGAGCGGAGAAAAAGACATACATGCCAAATCGATTGTCACCCTCTAGAATCGACAATGCGCGCTTTGCGGCTGGTAGGGCGTTGTCACCGCGAATGAGAACACCATCCTGAACCACAAGTGAAGAGTCAGCCAAACTACAGCATGTTCAGGACCCAAGAAAACCTGAACATGTCACGGACGATATCAAACACGAACGCCAGCGGCGAGGCAGCCTTGTGAGCTTTGAAACGGATCAGGATGAGAACCAAGTGAAACACAATAAACGATAGCACGCGTTGTGGAGACTTACCTGTGTAATGTCGTACAAAAGAGCTGATTGGAGTGACATTGACGTACTTTGAGCACATGTGTCTCTGCGACCACAGGGTGCTCAGTTGGCGCATCTTGATTCTGGACTTCTCGATATGTTACGTGAGAGTCAAGAAAAACGCGGTGTGCGTCGTGCGACCTGCAGAGTAGGTTCATGAAAGAAATATGAGTGACAAGTACCAACTCAGGATGGGAAGGGACTCAAACCTTGGCGATGTGATACGCGCCAGGGTCCAGTGAAACGACGTTACTTTGAGACCACGTTGTGTTGAGGGACGCGTGGCCACTAGCAGGCAGTTGCCAGTTGGACGAACATGTCCGTTGCAACTTCGGCGGAAACCGATCTCGCCTCGGAGAAAGCAACATTCCGTGGTACCGAATTACCTAATCATTGACAAGATCGACAAGACGCCAACGGGGCCGCTCGATTCTGCATGCTAGTTCAGTCAATTAATGTGAACAGTACTAGTAAATCACTACCAGAGATTACTTAACCCCCCGACAGGTTGGAAGCTGGTTTCATTAAGAGATGTACTTCCATTCCAACACCTTGGGAAGCATGCGATGGCCGCGTCCATACTCGTGATGGAATGATATCACAGCTGAGATACCTTGTCTGAAACCGATCGCGCAGAGTCAGTCAATCATCGTTGAATGATTGTGGACGCCGCTGCCGAACCTTCAGGTGGCATATTGCTAACGGAACTCAGGACAGCCATCACCAACGTCACCATATCTTTGGTGTCAATACGCAGCTACTAATACGCAGAAACGTAGCTTAAGAATGCAAAGCAAACTCACTGAAGTACTTATTTAATTGTACAAGATGTAATGCTTTCATTTTCGAATGCATGTTGCTGCCTGATTAGGCCAACTGCTCGGCAGGGTATCCTACTCGAGTTGTCCTCGTGCGTGATCTAGATTCCAGCCCACACCACACCCAAGGAAGCTGCGCTGATCCCCTGTCAGTTGTTGAAGCCAAATTTATTATCCTGAGAGCAAGCGGCAAGAGTGACCGAGGTCTATCTATAGTCACCACCCTTTATCTCCTACCTCCATCATCATGGATACTGTGCACTTCCTCGGTTTGCGGTCATCGCAGCCGGGGAAATGGGCTCCGCGGTGGCCAAGAGGCTCACCAACGCCGGTTGTACAGTGTACACCGATCTGGACGGACGTTCCGAGGTGACTCGTCACCGCGCCAAGGAAGCAGGCATGCTCGATGCATCTTTGGACGAGATTGTGGTCAAAGAGAAGCCAGGATCGAATCTCTTGTGTTTGCGGACTGTAATGCTGCCAGTACAGAGACGGTAAAACGGATTGCAGGTCTTTTGGCAGGTTCTGGGATCAAGTTCATAGATGCCGGTACAATCGCTGGCCCCCCGAAGGATGGTTACGATCCTACGTTCTACGCGTCGGTTGCAGTAGATGATAGAGGCGTGCTCGACGCCTTCGTAGCGCTCTCCAAGTATGGGCTAAAAGTTTCGCCGTTGACGTGAGAGGGTGCAGGTGTGGGAGATGCGAGTGCGCTGAAAATGTCGTATGCGGTGAGCAGCTTCCGTTTTAGACGTAAGCCTGGCAGAAAGGTTGAACGGCACGTAAAGGGAATCAGCAAGGGGATGACTGGTTTGTATACGACGATGATCTTGGGTAAGCGAAACGTGGACGACGCGGTGAATACATACTGACGCTCGTTCAGCTGCCCACGCGTCGTCACCAGCGACCGCTGAAGCGCTCGTGAAAGAGCTGAGCTTGTCGCAGGCCGGAGTGCTCGACCGCTTGGTAAAGAGTGTGCCAGCGATGCTTCCAAAAGCATACCGGTGGGTGGGAGAGATGGAGGAGATTGGGGAATTCGTGGGCGGAGGAGAGGGCGATATCTATAGAGGACTCGCAAGGATATACGAACGAGTCGAGAAGTCACTGGGTGGGGATCAAGTGGACGTAGAGGTACTGCGAAAGTTTGTCGAAGACGCGAAGAAGACGTGGCAGAAGAAGTGATGGTTAGGAACGCACCTGTCAAGTTGTAGCTGTCTTGGTCGGCAAGTGAAACTGTAACAACCCCGCACCTTTTCTTCATTTTAGCACGTCAATCTGCGTGTTTTGATGGGGAGGCTTCGGTCACGAAGGCAATATTAGCTGGTCGCTATGTGTCTCAGATGCTGCTGGACTGCTCGTCGTCGAGTACGATGGCGTTGACGGTCAACCTTTAGCCGAATAGTAAGCGAACTAGCCCAGTGACTTACTAAATGGGATTACGGGAGTGCAACTACTCTATCTGCACCCAAAGCACCCCTTCGTACCTGCAAATTTTCAACGTTTGAGTTTGGCGTTTCTAGTGCTCGGCCGGCTCAGTACACCGTCGCCATCCATTCGACGAGTTCTTCGTCTTGTATTTTACCTTTTCTTGTCTTTGCTTTTTCTCTCTCTACGCGATCCCCACTCACACGCGCCAAAACCACGCCCAATGGCCACCGCCGAACCCGATAAGAACCTCGATCTCACCCCGCCCTCTCCCAATCCCACCGTGCCACCTGTGCCGCCGCCCGAACCGTCGCCGGCCAAGCCAACCGATGCGGCGCCCAACGGTGCTTCCGCCCAGGTGGCGGTAGTAGTACCGCAGGTAAACGTGAACGGCGAACCGTTGCGGAGTCCTCGTCCGTCTGGAACGTTTGTGCCGTCATTTGACCCGGACAGCTCGACCTGGGGCGCAAACTTTTGGGTCACGTTGGTCGACCCACAGGTGCGTCATGCTCGTCCTCCGCGTCGTTGGTGACCAGTACAAGCGTCGTCTTTAAGACCAGCACCACGTTCTTTGCGTGTCCAGCGACGGGTCAGGTTAGCTGGGACCCTCCAGTGGGTACCTTTGTGTGAGTCGTACTCTCCCAATTTCAAATCCTCTTTCTCATTTTATATTTCAGTCTCCCACCCAGCGAGGATGGCGAGTGGTGGGAGCTTAGTGACGAGTCTCGTGGTGGAATACCTTATTATTATCAAACTAAAACAGGGGACACCGTCTGGGAACGTCCAAACGGATTCGTCATTCCCCTGACTGTCATCCAAGTAACTCGACCTCTATCCGTGCTCGCAATACATGCTCACTGTAACGTATTAGCAAACAGCGCTAGGCCGTCGTCTATCCCAGACTGGCATGCGTAAAAAACCTTCGGCCAGTAACCAGGCCGCGACGCCCGACCGCCAAGCCCAACGCAGGGCTCGAGCGCAGACCGGTGGCGTTGACAAGGATACCCGTCATGTCTCACCTCGATCGGGCGGCACCGATCTGCAACCTCGACCTTCGTATTCGTCAACGCGTAGTTCTCCGGGTCGGATCGCATTGACAACGAGCGCCGGTTCTCCCAAAAGACAGCACCAGCAACCGCCTCCTATCAGACGTTCCCTCACAAACGACCAACATGGACAACCAAACGGGTCGACCCGTGGCTGGCCCAACGGTTTACACACCAATCTTCCCCCAATCCCTGCATCGCCGTACGCATCAGAACCTTCTACCCCCGGTTCTCGGAAGTCGATAACACTCAGTTCTGTAAATGGCAAGTCGAGTCCCAAGGAGGAGAAACCACTGCCCAATGGTAGTAGCAACGGTGCAATGACCGATACCGAGGACGGGCTACTATCCCGATCGAGATCCAAGTCTTCCTCATACGTACCTTATCGGTCACCAGCGCCGCAAAGTTTGAACGCCGCGGTGGAGATGCTCTCGTTATCGGAGAGGAGATCAATGTCAGATCATGGACACCCCCTGGCACTTCGTCCGGGCACCGCGGAGGGCAAGCCGCGTCCAAGCACGAGTAGCTCAAGTTCAAGGTCCAAAGAGAAGCGTGACGTCACACAAACCCCAACGAAGAGTCTATACACGACACATGGAGCCTTCTGGATGACACGAAGTACATCGACTCCACCCACTGTGAATGGCAAGACTATCAGCAACCCTATCCCCAATGAAGGTGAGTCGCATTGCTTGACGAGTATATTACATTCCTAATTGGGCTCGGCAGAGGCTTCGTTGGAGATGAGTCCGCTCAAGAACCGATCGACTGGCAAACCTATACCTGTCTCGGCGTCGGAAAGTTCATCGCCTTCCCATCATCCCAAACCCATGACAACACTCGCATCAGGGTCTGTACCTATGCTTCATGAACGCAACGTTCGACTGATCATTTCTCCTAGGACATATCCTGTGCTTCCTCATGACCTCGCTTCCGACATTCAACAATTCGTGGAATCGGATTATGCCAGACAATACTTCTCGACGCATCACAGGGGGTTCATATTTCGCCGTAGGGTTCCCGTGGCACAGATGATGACATGGCAAAAGGCTCCGCTCGCCTCGCCTCTACTCATGCTAAATCGTCCGCTGAAAACGGATGCAGTCAAAATCTTCAAGGTGATTCAACACATCATGGGTGACCGTGAGCGGGAAAAGACAGCCGGCATACCTGTCCACAATGGGTCAACGAGTTCGCTTCCTACAAATTCGATGGGCCTCCTCGAGGAAGAACGATGGTTACTGGGAGAGGGCCTCACGCACGGAGAACTACGAGACGAGATATATTGCCAATTAATGAAGCAGCTTAGTGGCAATCCCAATCCCGAGAGCATCTTCAAGGGATGGCAGATGCTCTGTGTACTGTTGATCGCGTTTCCGCCATCGAAAAACTTCGAAACTTACTTGCGCACCTTCATTCTTCAACGGATATCCCACGCCGAGGGCCGCGTGGACGTCATGGCGAAACATTGTCTACGTCGATTATCTGCAATTTCGAAGAAGGGTCCTAGGGGGAAACCACCATCTGTTGCAGAGATCGAGACTGCGTCCGATGCAGCATTCAACCCGTCTACGTTTGGGGAATCATTGGATGCCGTCATGCGTCTACAAGAACGCAACTACCCTAACGAGAAGATACCTATCATCCTTCCATTCCTCGCTGACGGCATCCTCGCTCTGGGCGGTACGAAATGCGAAGGCATCTTTCGAGTGCCTGGCGATGGTGATCTCGTCTCGGAGCTCAAGATCAGAATCGATAGGGGATATTACACGCTCGAGAACGTCGATGACCCACATGTTCTTGCGTCACTTCTGAAGCTGTGGCTCCGCGAGCTCCTGGACCCGCTTGTTCCCGAAGAGCTGTACAACGACTGCATTACTGCGGCCTCGGACCCAACGTCGTGTATAGCGATCGTCCGGCGTCTGCCAACGATCAATCGGAGAATCGTGGTCTTCATCATCAGCTTTTTGCAGCTGTTTCTGGAGGAGAAGGTGCTCGCAAACACCAAGATGACGGCTGCGAACATGGCCCTTGTCATGGCCCCAAATCTCTTGCGATGCAACTCGGACTCGATGAAGATCGTGTTTACGAACTCGCAGTGAGTGTTTTTATGCCTGATATGTGATGCGCAATGTCGAATTGATCGGGTTGGTAGATTCGAGCAGATGTTCGTGTATAACCTGCTGTTGCATCTCAATTGTGGCGACGTCGACGACGACTATGTGCCTGTTCATGGGCGCGGCGCGAGTCTTCCTAGCTCACCAAAGCCCCGCGTGTCCAAGTCTCGGAATCGGAGATAACGTCACGGCTTCTGTTCCGTCATCATTTACAGAATATTCCAAGGACCATCTTTCCTCTATCCTCCGTCGTTCGCTTGAAAACTTGAACCAATGCACCCGAATCATTCGTATCATCCACAACACACCATCGCCCGCTCTCCCGGTGTCTCATCGTTGTATTAATTGCGCTTACCAATACCTACATCAATAACTTTACCCACTCGCATGTTCATCGATACCTTGGCGCACTCCTAAATGTTCGCTCTTCGAGTCGATGCGTTTTGCTTTCACATCGTTCATCCTTTCCACTGCTCCTCCACGCTCTTTCTTTGTCGTTTGTCGTTTGCTTTTTGTGACACTTGGTTTACCGATCGCAACTCTGCGTCTCACTTTTTTTTGTTTTCACGTGGACGGATGCCCAGTGATCTTTTATTTTCTTTCTTGCAAGGAATTAATACCAATCGTACATACCGTGTCCATATAGCTCGCTTTATCTACCTTTTTTCCTTCTTTGGTTTATACTATCTCGCATTCTTTACCCTTTTTTTGACACTCTCATTTCCCTGCTCTTCTCTTCGGTATAACTCTTAGGCACGCTCCTTTTGGGTAGGTTAATGGAAAGATGAAAATGAACGTGAATATAGTGATATTCGGCGAAGCCGGTGCGAATTCCCAACATTCACGCCGTACTGCATCATCCACTTGCATCCTGGTTCGACCTGCAATGCATCACGCGCTTCAGATACAAGAGATCCTTCTGAATATATTTGGTTATTCTCGCGATCCTAGTATAACTTCAACCAACCTACCTGCTCTGGCCAGAACATGCCGCGCATTCAAAGAACCAGCCCTGGATGTGCTCTGGAAAGAGTTACACAACCCATCCCCGTTAGCGCAATGTCTTCCAGAAGCATCTCATTACTCACAAACAACCCCACATGGCAAAGTAAGATAGTTCCAAGTGTTTATTTTACTTGTCTAACAGTGAATTTTGTTTTCCTATTGTTCTACAAAGCGCTATTCGTTTAGCAAACCACTCACACAAATCGAGTGGGGTATCCTTCGGAGTTACACACGTCGCATTCGATCCCTATATAACTATGGGGATGGACTCAACTGGGAATCTGTCAGCACCTTCTTAAACCCTCCTACCACCGAACCACTCTTCCCAAATCTCCGCTCTCTCAGTGCTGCTCGATTAACTGAAGTCAAAATCAAGCACTTGTTGCACATGCCCTTTCCATCCCTGATTTCCCTCGATCTCTTTGCCATCAAGCCGAAGGATCTACACTCGTTGCAGGGATCCCTCGAGTCATTTTTCAAGTTCTCCCCAAATATTAGCAAGCTTCGCATTCTCTTGTCTCAGCCCGACATGATGTTTAGCAAATTTTTCTCCACTTATATCTGCCGGTGGCGAAACCTCCGCACCGTGGATTGTTCTAACATCGCCTTGGACGTGGATGCTTTTTCACATCTGTCCCGCATGCCGGCATTTACCCGGTTCCACTGCCCGCCGAACGCGACATTGCCACCTGCTGACTCACCCCTCTTCTTCTCCAACTTGCACCACTTGAATTTACGATCCGAATTCTTGGATCCGATTTCGCAGTTACTCTCTCGGATCCGTGTTCCTGCTATCACGGATGTCACTGCCTACGTTGAAAAGTGTCCTTCCAAACACGCTTTCTCCTCCTTGGCCAGCATTCAGACATCCGCTATCGGTCACACCCTCCAGAATCTGCGGTTTGATGAGGGATTAGGCATCATAATGCAGGACAGAAGGGATGTCATGTATGTCCTTGGCTTCGAGGACTTGCAGCCATGCAAGGTGTTCAGTAACCTCCGTCGTATATACCTCGATCTCGGCTGGGACGTGAACCTGTCAGACGGCGAAATGCTCACATTGGTATCGACATGGCCTCACTTGGAACATCTCTTCATCAATGAGGAGTGCGGCTGGAACACGCCAGGTGGAATCACACCAAACGGACTGCTACGGCTTTTGCAGACATGTCCGTCGCTGAGCGAGATTGGCCTCGCCATCGACACACGAAGTTACACCGAGTTCCGCGAATCGCCGGCGAGCCTTGGATTGACCTTGCCATCCACGTTTACCATTGATGTCCTCGACTCTTTTATCGAAGAAGAATCCATCCCGGCCATCGCCGCTTTCCTTGCTGGTATCGCGCCTCGCTCCGACTTTTCTTTCCGTGCTTATAAATGTTGGCGGTTCACTACCAACAGAAAAGATCACGAGGCCCGTTGGTATGATGCTTATAGGCGGGCAAATGTCCTTCTCAGCGAGCGTTGTTGACCCACTTTTGGGTACCGCTCTTCGGTGCCTTGTGACATGCATTCTTACAATATCACTTGGACAGGATAAGTAGCACCAGGCTATCCACCCCTCACAGCTAATCTCTGTTACATAGAACGGGACAGGCTACGCTCTTTCACATGTACTCTAGGGATCAAGGTCATGTTGTGTCGGTATCATGTCGCGTTTATATATCTAGCATGTTTCGTTCTTTGGATTACCTATACTATCTCGACGTTTTCTCTCATAGCACCGCCCTCCGGGCATTCCTGGACCCGAGGATGGTAGTCAAGCCCCAATTGCTAGGATCAACATGACAATTAACGTCTTCTGAAACGTCCACGATCTGCGACAGATGTTGAAATTGATGAAAAAGAATGGGGGAACACCACTGCAAAGATCAAAAACGATAACGCACCATCTATACCACGTGCTCGAAACCCCAATCTCAGGTTAAGGTTACGGCACGCATAAGACGACTTTGTAAAACCTGGACACTCTAGTAGGCTTCGGGTCCAGGAACACCGGGTCCAATGTCGACTTTAACCACTGCTTTCGCTGCGTCTGGCGAAGAGGCGATAGCACGCACGATGAACACTACCTGCAGTGTGTCTCCACAGCGCCCGGAGTCGTCCAACGTCGGTGCGCATGGCCATAGTGAACCATCAAGTCGGCTTCGACGTGCTGTGTGGCGACCTCATCGACACAGCAGCTACATTGGCGCATATCTGTATTTTTGAGTGTGGAAGTAGGTTTTACGCCCTACCCCTGGATTCCGTGTTGACGAGGCTGGAACAGAACGTCTCGGCTACCCGTCGTCTACATCTTTTTGTCGCAAACTGATCAATGTCGAGGATGGCGTTCAGGAGCTCAACAAGATTCTCGCAAGTGTCATCGCCGCGGGTGAAGGAGCGCCTAGCCGCAAAACTGGGCAACTTTATGGAGATCGAGTACTTCGTTTTGGTGGCCAGGCTTGTCCAGAGAACAGCGCCATCAAGTCCAAGGTACATTTATCACTCGCCCAATTATATCGTTGTCTCGAAGATACCTAACAGGAATCGACTGCAAGGTGGGGATTGTGTGGGCTGGAAAAGACAAACATCAAATTCCGACTCCGAGATAGATTACTTCGCATTCTTCTATTACGGATGTCATTGGTCAATAGGTTTCCAACGACTCGTATGTAAAGTATAATTACATCGAAAGGTTGTAGGTAAATGTATCTGGGTGCCTCATGTCCATCGCAATTGATCGGACAATTTCTGGGCGTGACCGACCAGACGCAACTAGTCATCCTTAGTCATCTTGTAAAGATAACTTCTTTGTGAATACGAGCGCAAGGTCCTATTGGCAGTGGAGAGTTTAGTGCGCCATCGTGAAAACAGGGTATGGTCTCTTACGACAACAAGAGAAGACACGCTCAATCGCCGCTGACGCAGCTGGTGATGGATGCCGGTCCCATGAATAGCTTGATTTAGGGTAAATGAGATGTCGCTTTCCTAAATCCGTTGGTTATTCAGAGGTCGCAGGCATTTCAAACTGAGCGCTCACTAGATGTAAGGAGTTGATTTGAACCGGTTCGTATTGCCGAGCTTTGGCCTGTTCGACGCAGTTAGGATGATGTTGCAGAAAGAACGGCAAAAGTATCTCGCCACAATCCTCTCACGAGTTGACGGTTTTACTCTTTGGTAAGGATGGAACCTTAAAAGGTATGATGAATGGTAAGCTGGGAGCCGTCCAGTGTCCATTTTAGTGTAGAGGGTAGCAGGAACGAAGGCCAGAGGCGTGCCCAGCTTTAAGACACGGACAAGCCAAGCCACGAAACCACGAAAGACAACGGAGAGGGAGAAAAAATTCAAGGTCCCATTTCCAGTTGAACTCAGACTCCGTGTCTCGTTAGGGTGCTGTGACGGCAAGCCGCACCACACGCGACAAGCTTGCAAAACTCGGTTTGCGACAGCCACTGCTCCATTTACGTTGCGTTATAGTCCGCAGAACAGTGTCAACAAGCAGCCACGCGCCATACGGTTGCCTGTTGGCAAATTTCTGGCGAGTCTTTACGAATCAATGTGGTCCTTCGTTTCAAGAGCATAAATTGACGGAGGTCTCGAATTTGGCCAGGTTCGGACCACTGAAATTGGAAGACCGCCAGCAAGGAAAAAGGTCCATATTCGTGCACGGTAGTCATGAGTGCGCACAAAGCATAACGATCATCAAGCACTCCAGCGACAGAAATGGTGCGCCTCAGACACCTGCATGGATTCAGATACTGATAACTATGAGCCCGACCCAGGACGTACGCAGGTGGGAAATATGGCGGTCCGGAAATATAAACGTGACATTGTCACAGATAGGGGATATGTCACCTCACGCTGGAGGCAAGTTATTCACGATCACCAAAGTTCAAGTGTACAACTCAACGTGTGCTCGTCAAGTTCTTCAAAAAACACCCAGACGTTTGTGTGAGGTAGTATGACCGCAAACCTGCAAAAACTTTACTTGGCCACTTCAAGCAATTGGAAGGAATTCGGCACTCCAGCGGGACGTGCCCCTGACGACGAACGGCCCATCAAGCAGCCAACCAAACGTCCCCCCGTCGTATGAATGTATTGGAGTGAATCAAGACACTCACCTAACAGCTTGACATGCTGAATCCCCATGGCATCCTGCTGTGACCTCCACGACCACACACGGGTAGTGAATAGAACCGCTTGTGAAGCCGCAACGGGCGCGAGCGTGCACCAGTAAGTGTCGAAACGAACAAGACGTGTGTATGACTTGCTGCGATCGAGAGCACCGAATTTTTCACCGTACAGTTGTTGCCTTGACGAGTCCCCCAAGATCGCCCTTGGTTGGTGCTTGCCACTGCTGTGGATTTTCGTGCCCAAGGACCGACTGACGAAGTGCGCGAATACTTGGTGCTCGTCAAGACGGTGAGCATTCTCTGGACAACGTCGGTGGCGGCCGGTGACTTTGGGCGCAAGAAATAATATGGTGCAATTAATGCCTTGCCAATATGCTGCGAAGGGGGGGACGTGCGACACGGCAAGCAACTTGAAGCAAGTGGACTCGGAATAGTTTGTTCTAGGCGAGACAACTCCGCTCAATGGGTGCATGCCACACAATTTCTTGGTTTTTGAACCTCAGCTATCGCCACTGCTCCCCCCTTGACCGCAGCGCCTTCCTCCGAGTAAAAAATTACATTCCCATCGATCAGCAATGCAATGAGATTTCCGGCGACCAGGATCCAGCTCACGTCGGGTTCGGTGTTCAGCAGACCTCCCTCCAATTCTTGCTCAAGACACACTGTCCAGAATATGAGTTGATCGATATTACAGGTATAGGTGGGTTCTCCCCTTTGTTGACAGCACTCAACTTACACTCCGCAGAATACCAACTCATACCGACACTCCGTTTATGATGCCTCGTCGCTAATCAGGCAGTCTCGTTCGAAGCTTGGCCTTCAAGCTCCTTCAAGCTTCAGCATCATCGCGTTTGCACGCCTGGAGTAAGAAATACTGCGAGCTGAAAAGTCGCCATGGACCAACCGACAAAGTCCTCATTCCTGTCCTTTACCCTCTCACATGGCCTATCTGCCTCCATCATTCGCTCTCCCTCACACGCAGGACCCGAGGAAAGAAATATCCGCATGCTCTGCGCGACATGTGATCGAACGAGTTGGAAGCCACTCTCAAGAGGTGCTTCACCTCCACTTGTGCAAGGCCAACTCACAGAACGAGATTTTAGGCCTCTTTCGATGATACAGGCTCGCTAGTCCGGAGACGCAGATCAAGGTTCCGAGCGTCAGTGATTATTCGAGCTGTGAAAGCTGACGTGCCAATCAGCTGACGTCCTTACCATACGCAGAGTACGACAAGTTGAACGTTCTCGTTGTTGAGGAAGCTTAACATCTGGTTTGTACCTCCTCCAAGCGAACGTAGCAGGTAAGCCCACGTTGCTCCCGGACCAACCAAGATTCTCACTCCTTACCGGAAGATACCGCCACGCTATGCGCTTCGGTGGATCCCAATACTCCTATGACTCGGTTTCCAATTTGTCTGCCCTGAACCCTCTGACGGCGACACGTCCTCTCCAAACGTGGTCGTTCTCCGGAACAAAGATGCGACAATGACAGTACTTGTGAAAAGTACTACAAGTACGCGTTGTGGCTTCCAAAGCTAGCAAGCTTTGTTCTCATCCCGCATGCGTTGCTTGACAGCACTATACTTCCAATTTCGACCCTTTCGAGGTTTGGAAATGAGAGTGGACGAGGATGCACCGAGCATAGTGGAACAAGGTCGTGGTGGCATTACTCGGGAATACGCCGGTGATCACCCGACCGTCCATGAGTCGCAGACTCGATGCAATATGGCAGTAACATGTTCGAAGCTGATCTCTGTTGTTGATTTGCACGCTGCCTCTTTGCCAATAATATTGTATGTCAGCTCGTTCAGCCTACAACAGAGCATCGTCCTCTAGATAGCCTTTCGAGATCGGTAGTTGTCAGGCGAACCACTTGCGCTCGCAAAGCAGGAGCATCGACTGAGTAACTATCCTCCAGTGCGCCTGGTCTAATATGACTGGATGAAAGCCGTAGTTGACTCTGGAATGCCTGGGAAAGCTTCTGACAACAACCCATCGAACATTTAATCAGCGGCTTAGCCACTGCCAGAACGTGTCACAATGCCTCAAAGCCATTCGTCGGTATATAGTTGCAGAGTACTTATAAGTGATCGGATCCTAAACTCAAGTTGGTGTACATGATCGAGGTCACACATTTTCATTTGTTGATGCAATACGCTACGAAAACTTCACGGTGCTGCGCAATCATTACTCTACAACGGATACTTCAAAAGGGTTGAGGTTCACACCAGTACATACCAGTAATCACTTCAGGGCTCTGTAAGCATTGTGACAACAGACAGTTACGACTCCAACCCCATCACCCGTTGCATGCAGGGGTTAACCCCCATGGGCGTTGACAGCTTTTTTCGCACGCATTCTAGTACCTGGTCCCTCTGGGTCCAGGAATTATAATTGCCTTCGTCCTCTCTTCGGTATAACACTCGGGCACGCTCTGTTTCAAAGGGTAGGTTCAACATTAGATCGTAATGGAAAGACAAAAATGAACGTGAACACCATGACACAGCAGCTGAATTGAGTGATATTCGGTTGGGCTTCGAACTCTGTTACAGTTTTTAACTGTCTTGCGTCGGTTGCGAGCTCGCTGTCTCAGATCTCAACGTTCAACGTTCAACTCTGATTCGTACGTCGTGATCAGACCGTTGCCACATTATAATTCACACACACTATCCGTTAGCGCCCTCGTTCGACTGACGATGCATCACGCGCTCCAGATACAAGAGATCCTTCTGAATATATTTGGTCATTCTAGTGCTACCCCGGATCTACCTGCTCTGGCGAGAACGTGCCGCGCATTCAAAGAACCGGCGCTGGACCTACTCTGGGAAGAGTTAGCTGACCCATCCCCGTTGGCGCGATGTCTTCCTGAAGTATCTCATCACTCACAAATACACCGACAGAGAGACAAAGTAAGATAGTTCCAAGTGTTCATTCAACTTTGTCTGATAGTGAATATTTTTTCCCGCTGTTCCACAAAGCCCACAAAGCGGTATTCGTTTCGCAAATCGCTTACACAGATTGAGTGGGATATCCTTCGGAGTTACACACGTCGCATTCGATCCTTACTGGACGACGGGAATATACTTGACTGGGAATCCGTCAGCATCTTCTTAAGCCCTCCTACCACGGAGCCACTCTTCCCAAATCTCCGCCATCTCCACGCTCGTCGATTAACTGAAACCAAAATCAAGTACTTGTTGTACATGCCCTTTCCATCTCTGATGTCCCTCGATCTCTCGTTTACATTCACCAAGCGGGAGTATCCAAATTCGTTGCAGGGGTCCTTCGAGTTATTTTTCAAGTTCTCTCCAAATATCAAGAGACTTCGAATCTTCTTGTCTCAGCCTGATATCATGTTCAGTAATTTTTTCTCCACTTATATCTGCCGGTGGCAAAGCCTGGAGACCTTGGATTATTTCAACATCACCTTAGATGTGGATGCTCTGGCACATCTGTCTCGTATGCCAGCGTTGAGCCAGCTAAGCTGCACGCCAAGCGCTACTTCGCCGCCTGCTCCCCTTTCCTTCTCCAACTTGCACCACTTGACATTACGATCTGTGTTCTTGTATCCGATTTCGCAGTTTCTCTCCCGGACCCGACTTCCTGCTATCACGGATTTTTCTGCCTACATTGAATGCTGTCCTTCCAAACAGTGTTTGTATTCCTTCTTTGCCAGTGTTCAGGCATCCGCTATCGGTCACACCATCGAGGAACTGCAGTTTGAAGAAGGGTTAGGCATGCAAGACGGAGGGGAAGTCACATATGTCCTTGGCTTCGAGGACTTGCAGCCATGCACGGCGTTCAGTAACCTCCGTCGCATATACCTCGATCTCGGCTGGGACGTGGGCCTGTCAGACAGCGAACTGCTTACATTGGCATTGGCATGGCCACACTTGGAGCATCTTCTCATCAATGTGGAGTGGGGCTGGAACACGCCAGGTGGAATCACACCAAACGGACTGCTACAGCTTCTGCAGACATGTCCGTCGCTGAGCGAGATTGGCCTTGCCATCGACACACAAGGTTACACCGAGTTCCGTGAATCGCGGGCGAGCCTTGGATTGATTATGTCACCCACGTTTTCCATGGATGTCCTCGATTCTCTTATTGAAGACGAATCTGTCCCGGCCATGGCCGCTTTCCTTGCTGGTATCTCGCCTTGCCCCAACTTTTCTTTCCGTGCCCACCAAAGTATATGGTTTACTGAGGAAAGACCGGATCACGAGGCGCGTTGGTATGATGCATATAATCGGGCAAATGTTGCTCTCAGTCAGAGTTCTTGACTCACTTTTGGGTACCGTGCTTCTGAGTCTCAGAGGTGGTATTCAATTCATATCACTTGAACAGATGACTAGCGTTAGACTATCTACCCTCGACAAGTTGAACTAGACTAAGCTCTGTTACACTTGAGAGATGGGAAAGGATCAAGGTCGCTCCCAGTCGGGGTGGCGGTAGAACTACATTTGACTCGTCCATGCGACATGATGATGAGGTTATACTCGGGCAAGTCCGTGCCCAGTTCATGGCCGGACACAGCTACTGGCCGGTTACAATGTGGTCCAGCTTGTAAGTTCCTAATAACGAGACCGTGACGTACCGAGCAAACCGACAAGGCCGCGCACACGGCATGGTTTTGACTAGCCTGAACATGAGAGGTGAAAAAGTATATTAGTATATGCGTATGATCGTGGAACTATGTAGAAGTTGACTCAAACGTAACTGGAGGATTTTATGCTCCTCACTTGACTTGCCAGTGACTTGGTCTCCTGTACTAGTACGTACAATTTCTGTATTTTTTCTATTACGGGGCGTGTTTGTGCAGTCGCGGCAACATTTTCTGAAACAGTTGTAGTAGGCCTAAGAGCCTAGATAGACAGTCGTTCCTGAGTTACTTGTCAGGACCCGGGAGTCAGACCTGACTCATGCCAACAAACAAGAACGACTCGGCTCTCTGCTACAACTCTTGTGCTATAATCACGACCACTGGCAGCGACTGGCCTAGTAGCACATGCATCACGCACTTCTGCCGAGAAATCCTTCTCATTATATTCGGTCATTGTTCACCTCTCGGGCCAGTTACTCGAAGGCACCACTATACCGCAGATCCTGTGCTAGCCAAACCTTCAAAGAGCTTGCTCTGAATTTACTATGGGCGGGATTAGTCGACCTTTCTCTTGCATGGCGCCTCGCCGAAGCGCGCTGCTCTTCCGGAAAGGTATGTACTCATTTTCGTTGTGGACGGACTTCGCGAATACTTATACCCATTTCCGCAGACCTACTCGTTCACCCAAAAGCTCAACGAAGCTGAATAGAAAACCCTTCGAGGCCACACCCTTCGTGTCCAGATTATACTCGGTTTCTCGACTCATCTTGGGTCGCTCGACGACAACTCCACCAGAGGCGTCTTCAACGCGTGTTATGCTGATCCATTCTTCCCAAACCTATGCTCAGTGTACTGGCAGGTTTTCGTGGTGCATGTCGCCGTCCCGCTGCTCACCTCACTCACCCTTCACGCCCATTTCTACCTAGGAGGCGAGTACCCATCTAGGCATTTTTCTCGAGGCTTACTTGCGCCTCTTCATTCTCCAGTGGATATCCCAATCTGAGGGCCGGGTGGACGTCATGGCGAAACGTTCTATACGTCGACTATCCGCCATCTATCGCAGAGATCGAGACTGCTCAATGCAGCATCCAACCCGTCCAGGTTTGGTGAATTGCAGTCCTGCATCTACAAGAACGCAACTACCCTAACGAGAAGATACATGTCCTTCCATTCCTTATTGATGGCATCCTCGCAATGTGAGGTACGAAATGGGAAGCATCTTTCAAGTGCCTGGCGAGGGCGAATTCGTCTCGGAGCTCAAGATCAAAATCGATAGGGGATGTTACACGTTCGACTGCCAACGATCAATCGGTGAATCGTGGTCTTCATCGTCGGCATTTTACAGTTTTTTTTCCGGAGAAAGTGCTCGCAAAGACGAAGATGACGGCTGCGACGTCGACGAGGACTATGTGCCTGTGCATGGGCGCAGCACGAATCTTCCCAGCCTATCAGAACCCCCCAAGTGTCCAGGTCTCGGAATCGGAGATAGACTTGTTCTGTCCCGGTGTCTTCGCTCACCGCTCCCCACGCTCTTTCCTTCGTTTGTTACTCGCTTATTTTACTGATTGCAACTCTGTGAGTCTCACTTTTACTTTCAACTTTCAAGTGCACCCCAATGACCTTTCCTTTCCTTTTTCTTTCTTGCAAGGAATTAATACCAACCGTACATACCGTGTCGATACATCCCGTTTATCCACCTTCCTTCGTTCCTTGGTGCATACTCTCTTGCATTCCTGCATTTTCTCTCGTTGCCCTATTCTCTTCGGTATAACACCCGGGCACGCTAATTTTGGGTACTAGGTTAATGGTAACGGAAAGACTGAAATGAATGTGCATATAGAGCAATTGAATCGAGTGATATTCGGCTGAGTTGAACTCCCTCATAAAGTGTCAGACCCCGTTACGGTTTTTCACTGTCACGGATTGCGTCGGGTGCCTCTCCCATGTCAACGCTGATCCGTTCGTCCAGGTGACACCGTTTCCAGAAAATGCTCTGTATAATCAGAACGACTGGCTTGAGCACGTCGGGGACCCTGGGAATGATTATTATCAGTCCGCGT
>MU130921.1:0-58762 GCA_015039435.1 Imleria badia
AAGCGCGTCCGCGACTCTGATCGCGCTCGCCTCCCTTTCTCGTTCGTGTCTTCACCTCTGTCCATGTTCCCCTGGCGTTCGACAACGCCACGATCGCGTCGTGGCGGCTCACTCCCTCACAGATCGCTCTCGGGTCGCAAAAAGACGCACGTTCGAGGCTCCAGACACGCTCGTACTCCCGCCGACGCGTCGCGATCCCCGTCGCGCTGCCCCGTCGATCGCGTCGTTGCCGTTTCGGGACGTTGGTCAGCATACATAGCCGACCGCGACTCGGGGTTCTCCGTGAGTGATCCTTTTACAATTTTTACAGCTGTGCACCTGCACAGCATGTAAATATTCCCGATTAACATAACTTACGCTGGACCGGCTAGGGAGAGACATGAGGGCTACCGCCCGGCCGGGACGCGACACAGCGGAAATGCGCTATCGCGAGTGCTGAGTAATGTTATGCGATGGGACAAGCCTGAATTCTCAACACCAAGCCTCGTCCGTCTCACATCTCGGTAGCCCACCGGGGGATGAAACTCTACTTTTGTCCCAGAATGTGGATCATGAGGTGGTGTACGTAATGTCACACAGCCCTGATGCTGATGCTGGGCCAACGTGTACCAAAGATGCGATCAAAACAAACAATAATTTAGATAAGACAACAATGAAGACAATCATTGAGACTGGAGCAAAGTGGAGCAGCGGTTACGAGAGCAACAAGACAAAGAATAACATACAGTGTTCAACGTTCAACCCTTGCGTTGCATCAAGGTCGAACCTAGATTTTGTTGGGTGTAGTCCATGGTGTTAAGATCACGAGAAGGGGTATTGTGCCCAGATGGAAGTGGTGACGGCAGCCAACCAGGTGTGATAAGGCCGCTGCCACCTGCGCCGAATACGAAACCACCACTCAGCCCTTCCATGGTGTCCGAATAGCCTGTTGTCATAACTTTTGTCAACCACAGGGAAGCTAACGTTTAACATCAACCCACCAGGCACAAGGACACTGTCCCAAAAACCATTGCTGAAAATGTTCTCCATCGACAGCATTCCCATCGCTTCGTCGGATGTTGGCAGATTGAGGGGGTGCTGAGGTGGCTGTTCATGGGGAGAACCAGGGGAGACGATAGGTAGTTGCGTGGGTGCCAGTATTGGACGCTCGGGATGAAGACAAGGCGCCTCGGGAGAGGCTGATGTGTGGATGGGGGACCGATGTGGACCATGAGCAGAGGGATCACTGCTTTTTGCGGTGTGATATGATTGTGCGTCGTCATCGGACGGGGGGCCGCTTATAGAGAATTCTCTATAATATTCATCTGTTGAAAACGAGACAGTCTCCTCACTAGAAGGCCGCCGAACAACATTCTGAACCCTGAAAGGAGACCAACACCGTTGAATGAACCCCCACCGACGGTCCGTGACATGTGGATTATCCGGCCGCGTAGGTGTGACACCCCTGGAAATCGCAGCAATGATCTGCATGTCGCGTGAATAGTAATGATACGGGATTTTTCCAGACAGAATCTGCTCAGAATCACAGGCGTTGTCATGCGTCTGGAAAGGTGCGACACGGCAACGCCACAAACCTGCAGCATAATGCTACCGAAGGAGTATATGTCGCTTTGTGTTGTCGGTCCGGTATGCTGAGTCTTCGCATCTCCATGATCCACAAGATCAAGAAGCTCAGGGGCTGCCCATCGTAATGTCCCTCTCGGTTTTCCAGTGGAGGAAGTGGCAAATGTTGACCCCCCTATTTCGTCCAATATCGTCGAGAGGCCAAAGTCGGCAATACGAGCTCTTCCATTTGCGTCTATAAGCACATTGGACTACACGATCAGCACGTCAGGCCACCTGTATCGATGGTGAACGTGGACAATGCTACGTACGCCAGACAAATCACCATGCACAATAGATTGCCAATGCACTACCGGGGAGAATGCTTCGTGTCAGTGACAATGATGGATGGATTGTCACAAGACACTCACGGTACTGCAAGCCAGAAGCAGCATCACAGATCTACATCACCGAAACAATCAACATGTTTAATCAACTACCTTAAGCAAATACAGGGCATGCGTACCGGATTGAGAAGTTGCACTATTTTCAGGTCGGCGCCACAGCGTTCTAGATACGATGTCAGTGTGCCATTTTCTAGCCATGGGCACACCATCGCAGGAAACGGTCCGAATCCCGAAGTTGTCCCAAACAATGATAAAACGTTGGGATGATTGAGCTTCATCCAGACTTTGACCTCGCGCCGCAGTCGCTGGGAAATCCCAGTATCAGAGGCGAGATGACATGACAAAAAGGTTCCATATGTACTTTTGTTTTCTTGGAATGGGTGTCTTCGGCGGAATACACCTTGATCGCTTTTATTGCGACCTAGAGGAATTTCAGACGTCTTTTCAAAGGACCAACAGGTATGTACCTTGATTGGCGTCTGGGATACACCGACTAATGTGCCTTTATAAATGTCCGCGCATCCACCCGCCGCTACTGGGAATTCTCCATCTCTGGTGATATGCATACTCAAGTCCACGCATCCAGCCGCCCCTACTGGGAATTTTCCATCTCTGGTGATATGCATATTCGAGTCAGGAACCTAGACCCGGTAGTCACTGAGGTAAGCTTGTCAGCGCACCCGCAGATGGACATCTTACATTTCGTTGAGCGTTTTCGTGTACAATGAATGTGGAGCGAGGCCCCCTATGGTCACCGAAGGAGAGTGCCTCCAGGAGGGCCCGTCCATTCGCGTTGCTTACTGGCTTGTAGGCAATCCTCGCTGGGATATCAAATCTAGGGACGAGGTGCGTTTCGTGGGCAGTAACCCGGGCGAGTCAGGAGATGCAACGGACCTAGAATTTAGTAGAAATCCATCATCGCGCGGGCGCTTAGGTCGAGCCTCCGTATGTGCAGCTATCCCGACTGCATCGATCTTTCTTTTCCTATTATTCATTTGAGCAATGGAAGCGGCGTCCACGCTTGAATTTCGCAACTGCGTCGGCGCACTGCTGAGCGAGTGGGGCGTCGTCATTATTCAGGTTGAAGGGGAGAGATGGATAGGTGAGGTCAAGGTCACCTCGAGGTAGCGTCGGAGTTTCACTTCAGGATTCCGAGGTACTTTGAGGTGCACAGCAAACCGGGCTGTGCGATGCAGAAATAACACGCCCTCAGAGAGCCGATCCCCCGAATTCTGCGACGATCCATCTCGTTCGATAGAGGCAAAGACAAGGCGAGAATCCAAACAATACGGGCAATTCAACTTGATTATAAGTTTCTGCGAATAAGATGTCGGGCAACAACACGGATAGTCGTTCGTAGACTGGTAACCAGTCCGTCTACCGTCTATCGACGGCTTGTCGGATTATCATATACGGATTGGTCACCAGTCTAAGTCGTTCGCATCGAATCTTCTGTGGACGTCCGTGCTGAATTCAATTCATGCACGTCATCACTTTCCTCCAAGACATGCACTCTCGCAACGTCCACTTAGATCGGACGGCGAGTAGCAATTGAAATGGGGGTCGTCACCTTTGAAAATAGCACTTGAGAAAGTCCGCACATATCACGAACTTACACGCGAGGTATGCAAGGCCCCAAAACAGTGGGAATACATCAATACGACTAGCAGATATCCCATCAGCGAAACCAGCCCCCAAAAGAAAATCGGAACTCACATACCGCACCAGCAAACAACCTGGCATCCGACGACGTCTCATACACATCCTCCCCTTCCGCCCCATTCACCTTCAACACCTCAAACCGGCCTAACACCGGATCCCAATGAAATATCCGCTTCACCCCTGACCACGCACACCACCGCACACACCGCCAACACGGCTTCGAAGCACCCATACCTGCCTTGCTCACCCGAACCACATACAGATCCGCCCCGTTCACCCTCGGATCTCGGCGGCGCGCATCCCAGCCCCGCTCAGGACGGGAAAGGGCCGTTCGACCACCCTGAGCACACGCACACGCCAGCTTCTTCTTCGCCCCAGCACCCTTTTGCTTCCTCCCAGCAAACACCCCCGAAACACCGAAACACGCTCTACACCGGCCATCGTATTCGCCCTTGCCGTGATTCAAAACACGACCTCGGTTTTTTCCCCGTCGTACCCCGCCGGCCGGCGTGGACCTGCTGCTTAAACGAAGGCGACATACCCGTGATGCTGAAAATGGCGTGCATCTCCGCGTGCATCGACACGGGCTTGCGGTGGCCCTGCGTGCGTACGTGGTTGCCGTCGTAGTGCGTCCGGTGATGGTTGTGTCCGGCAGAGATGATCTTGCCGCCCTTCACGAGGATCGCTCCAAGACTGTAATTCATCGGGGACTATGACGAGGGTAGGAAGAGGACTTGGGAGGTGATATGGGTGCGTACCTTGGATGCAGCCTCGAGGCACTGAGAAAAATAATGCTGGGTCTTGTGCATCGTGACCGTTTGATAGAAACAAAGATCAATTGACTTGAGACTCAACTTGACTCAAGTCAACAAGGTCACATGATCATTGGGGAGTCATTATGTAATCCAAATCCAAAAGTAAAGAATAGCATCCCAGACTATCCAAGTCAAGGGGAAAAAACATCATGAAACCAAGAGTTGTTTCGAAACCAAAATCCGATTAGCCAACCTCGTCAAGTTGGCATCCGCCACGATGACCTCAGGGACATACTCCACGTTGAAAGCTTGTTCGATCGCAGTGCAGATACGTTTCGCTTGGCCTTCTGACCAGAAGCTAAAGTCGTCCGGATCCCGCGCATCACCGAAAGCATTACTCTCGTCACCATCCGTGCTCGGATCACGCGTACCGCCGCAAGACAAGGGGATGAGATTTGGGTCGTTGTCCAAGCACAGGGGAATGATGTTAGTGAGAGATTCCCTGATAGACGTAAAATCGAGAGATGTCGGCTTGTTGACTTGGTTATTGTCATCGTTTAGTCCAATCGGCGGGTATTAATCATTAACTGTCAAGACTCACCGTAAACCTCCAAAGGGCCATCAATCCCGAGGACATTGTGCTTGCCGTCGTGGTGATACCGAACCTAAGTTGACAGGAACATACATATGTCAATCGTTTGACTACCGTGGCGGCTTAACGAGAGACTCACCTCGTATCGCCCGATCGTCCATGGAAGGGTCGAGCCCTGGAAGACAACAGTCCCAATCTGTGGGCCTTTCGAGGTCACATGGGTGTTATCGACAGGAGCATTGCCATCCCATTCTTCATTGTGAACAGGAACCCACAGCCCAAATGTCGCTATTTGGGTGATCAAGGTCGACTTATTCGCACCAACCTATTCAATACTCATGTCAATCAAACACGTCCAGGAAAATGAAGACGCCGCACCCTGTAGATGCCAATCCAGTCACGCCGAGAGTGGCGTTGCGGAGCTTCCCACTTGACATGGATAGGCTCGCCAAGGTGGAACCGCGTATCGCCGGATTTACTGGGACAGATCGAGAGCTTGTACTTGGCGGTATCATACGAAGACAAGTCATTCGCAACGCGCCTAGAGCAAGGAAGTCGTAAGAAAAATCAGAGACCATCGATATCTGAACAGCTATAGATGGTCGGAGGCTCACGTTATGATCAGGCGTTCGCGCGATTGTTGCAAAAGCACCTTGGTCTCTTGCATAACTTCAGATATCTTTGGTTTGGCTATGCGGATATCAATCCAAAGTCTCGCTTAGAAAGAACACCCTGTTCGACTCACATTTTGCCAAGAATTCTTCCACGACATCGGCAGTCTCCTCAAACACCTTATCAAAAGTCCCTTTGACTTCCTTTGCGACCCTCCTGATCTCTGGTGCATGACGCCCAGCGCGAGACTCTAGAAGTCGCGCGTTTTTGGTCGCGACGTTTTTGATAACCTTGACGAAGCCTGCCTCTTTGCGTAAACTATCGCCATACAATTTACGCATGTGAGGGCTATCGCCGTAATCAGCATGCAAAGCCAATCGCCAAGGAATGAGCGAGGATCAGTGGCGCTTACGTCTCAACATTGTGCAAAAACCACCAATGTGCGAAGAACCTCAGGACCGCAAGGAGGCCAACAAGTTTACTTCCGCTGATAAGGGCAAGTCCAAGGAATGATGCACCACTCATGAGTTCGGGATTGTCGAGATAACTTTGGACATCTCAGTCGGCAGGGTACCGAAACGGAAAGTTGATAAATATCTCACCGGAAGATGCCAGTGTATTCCAGATGGGCAGGGAAGTCTTCTGCAAAGAAATCTCCGTAGAACCATCCTGGGTATGTCCACTTAGTAGCAAACGTTGTCGGGTGGAACTAAATTACATACCGAAAACGCCAAGAACTTCATAGGACTCCATGGCTGCCCATATGTGAAGGCCGATCAACAACTTTCGGGAATGAGCGATAGATGCTCCACGAGTAAAGCTGGACGGCATACCGCTCCCAAAGTATGACACAAAAGATCATCTCCTTCCGTCCACGATCCCGGCAATGCATAAGTCTTCCAGGCAAGACCAACGAGGGAAACTGTAAAAAGCACATAAACGAGGAAAAACATAACAGGGTAAAGAAAATACATACTATAAGTCATGCACAAGCTCATGTTGTACAGTGACTTCCAATTCGTGAACGCCTCCTGCACCGCACCGTCACCATTATCGTTGACAGGATAAGCGTAGTTCTTGATAAAGTGGCGAACAAGGAACTTGGACCGGCTTTGCGCCCGCAGGAGAAGACCCAAACCAAAGCTGTGGAAGATGCACCAAGTCGATGCATGAGCAAAGTGCAGTGCCAGCGTCGCGCGATGCGACATGATCGGGAGGCAGGAAGCGACCAATATGTAGAATATCAGCAGCACCAACATCGCATCAGAGGACCTGATGCGTAAAGAATTCGGTTGAGCGAATTCTTTGAATGAGTTCTCGGACGAGCAACCCTACCGTAATAAATCAATGTTAAGAAGACCGACAACGTCACGTCTGAAATACTTGTAATGCAGATCATGCTCTGACACTGGCTGTTGTTGCACCGCAGTCTTCTTGAGCGACTCGTTGCTCACGCGTGGGGCATGGAGGGTCTTGTTCGGCTTCCGAGTCGGTTTATCTGTCTCAACTTCGGTCTCTAGCTCAGTTTCAGAAGCAGTCTCGCCTTCAGTTGCGGGTGGGGTCGAAAGTCCATCCGTGCAATCTTCGTGGGACGTTGGTGGCACCGCGTTCTGCTTGCGAGGACCAGTCGACGGTAGAGGTTTACGAACAGCAATCGGTTGACGTTTCCCGTACATTCGCTCAATGTCTATGGGTACGTCAATGCTCGGTCATCAAGAAAAAGGATAGCAAGACGTACGAGGATTCTCGAAGAACACCAAGAAAGCAAACTGAGCAGCATGGGCGACAAGACTGACAAACAACACGGGATAGCTGCCAACGATCAACGACAGACCGTAGTAACCCGCATAGCCTGCAAGGCACCCGACATGAGACCTTCTCAAATTGGAATGCGTAGAACGACCTACCGACAGAGTACATCGGGTGCGGTGCGAGCTCGAACACGCCATCAAAGACGAGGTTGCCACGCTGGAAGAAGACATCACCCCAGTACCAGCCGTAATCCTTTACGACGCCGTGTGCTTCCGTTTTGACCCAGAGATTGAACGCGATCAGTGCGACACCGCCAATCCAACTAACAAGGTGTCACCAGTGAAAGACAAACGTTTCACAACGAGGACGTACCGCATGACGTGGACAGTGAGCGAAAGTCCTGTAGGAACTCGGAAGCAAGAAAAGGCAAACATGCAATACGCCAGGAAATCACTGCACACAACCATCAGCCCATCAGCATGACCACACAGCCAAGCAACATTCAACGCACTTCAAGAGGATAACGTCCACCAGCTGTCTGAACAAGAGCCACGCATTATATTCCAGCGGAAGTTCCTAAAGGAAACGAAAACGATCAGCACGCGATCAAGCCAACCCTGATCATCACATACATCGAAAGAGTAATCTTTGCCCATCTTGCCGGCAAGCTGTGCCCGGATCCAGTTTCTCATGGCAGGTTTACGATTCTGATCAAGCCATCCCAATCGCTGAATCTCTCGAACGATCCACTTTTTCTTGCTCTGTTTCGTGAGCACCCAACCCAAACCTGCATCGTACGCGGCCCGCCAAAATGCAAAATAGAAAAAGAAGAAGACTTTGGACGCCGACCGTGGCAAGAAATAAAACAAGACGAGTTGCAAGCCCAGCAGAGATAAATTGAGAACGTCCAGGTGGCTCTTTGGGTAAGCAGGGTTAAAGAGCGCAGTGAGCACGTCGTGGGTCGTTGGCACACGGAAGACTATTAAAAGACACGTTTAAATTATAGAGCTGTAGCGTAGCGCCCATCAGTGTTTGCCACGTACCTTCCCCACTCGGAGTCTTCCCCCACACGACCTCGTCTCGTGAAGCATTCGGGCGCGGTTTCTCGTCTCGGTCGTCAGCGACATGGATTCCATCGACGCGGTGAGATGAATCTGAGGGTTTCCTCTGGCGCAATCCCTGAGGAGTCTCCATCGCCATCCGAGCTGCAGCGAATTTGATACGTCGGACGGAACAGAACGGCGATACAAAAATCGGGGCCATAAAAATGGTGAACTTTTACGTAAAAAATGCAGAACATAAGTAGCCGAGTTTCACTGCTTGCGTTTTGCTTTCAACCATTTTTTGCGACTGAAAATTACACTAGTTCGGACTGGCATGGATTTCTTCATTCTTCATACCCTTTTTATTCACTCATCGCTCGACCCACTCCATCGAGCGTCGAGTTGCTAATGTTAGGGAAGAACAAGTTATTTGACGAGGCATTTTTTTCGGATGGCTTCTGTGCGAGTAGAAGTCGTCCCTACGAGGTGTCTCACATGTCCCTTGCTGAATCAAGGATAGCATATTCTGATTCCCTACATATATATGATACATTGTATTATACAGGCTACTATGATCCGTACGAGACTTGGTAAGATCCGTGGTCCGTGGATAATTTATATCTCAAACGGGACTCGCATCATCATCAATAAGATCATGTGAAATTAGCTGAAAGTTCGGCTCGTTGCAGGGCGTACTGTATACTCAGTCGTCGAGCGTATCCTTGTAGCCCTTCTCGCTCTCGACCTCGCCCGGGATATCATCGAGCTTTCGAAACAGTCAGCCACACGAACCGAATGCATACAACAGAACCAACCAACCTTGTCAAAGTCATTCAAACACTGCTCAATCCGTTGCATTGCCGTCTCCAGTTCCTCTTCCGAAATCACCAGTGGAGGCGCAAACCGAATGCTACAACAAACGATACCATCAGCAACCCCTGAGACCACACGAGCACACGGTCACCCACGTGTTGACATGTGTCGGCTTCGCGAGCACGCCCCGACTCTTGAGCAGCAAACAAAATTGCCACGCTGTATGGCCTTTGAGACTCGCTGACTCGTCCATCACGACCGCGTTCAATAGCCCCTTGCCGCGGACCTCTTTAATCAAAGGCGACTTCTCCTTGAGCGCGTTCATACGGTCGCGGAAGATACGTCCAAGGCGCTCCGCATTCGCAACCAGTCTCTCTTCTTGGATTACATCCAACGCCGTCATGGCAACAGCGCATCCCAGAGGGTTCCTAATAAAAGCCATCTTAAAACAGCACCTCTATTATCGTAGTGGAGCACACTTACCCTCCATACGTGCTCCCATGCTGACCGGGTCCAATACAGTCCATGACTGCACGATCGGCAAGTACCGCAGAAACGGGATAAACTATCGAGCCAGAACCCGTGTCAGCCATTCTCGCAATCACCAAGGGAACAAAGCTCGACGGACCTCCGCCAGAGAGTGCCTTGCCCAGTAACACTATATCGGGTCGAATGCCATCATGCTCGCAACAGAGCATCTTCCCAGTCCGTGCCAGACCCTGTTGCCATACCTCGGTGATCAGCACCCGATCGCATCGTGGCAGGCAGGTAGACAGACCGTCTGGATCTCGTCACAAATGAGGAGAACATTCCTCTCCGTGCACAGCTTGCGAACTTCCCGAAGATACCCCTCGGGTGGAACGACGATGCTTCGAGCGCTTCGTCAGAGAGCGGCCGCACTCACGCCGCGGAGTGTACGTACCCAGCTTCACCTTGAATGGGCTCCAACAGGAACGCAGCGACGTTCTTCCCAAAGTAGTCAAGCGCGCGCTTGAAATCCTCGATGTGACCATAACGAATCGTCTGAATGGTTCCATCCTGATCCTTGTACGTAGGCCCAACACCCGCGAGGTAAGGTCCGAACCCGTCGCGGCTCTCCGGATCGGTGCTCATGCTGTGCCCAAAACGAGAATAGATCAACAGCTTACCAAGAGACAGATATTCATCACCTACCTGATCACGCCCAAAGTCCTTCCATGGAAATTTCCTGCTGCGCTGAGAACGATCGCCTTGCCTGGATCGACATCTTTGGTAGGTGTCTCGTACGCCCATTTCCTAGCTACCTTTAGGGCGGTCTCTACGGCTTCGGCACCGGTGTTCATAGGAAGAACCCGGTCATAGCCAAACGTCTCTTTCATCTGCTTTGCAAAGCGTGGGAAGACGGAATTGTAGAATGCACGCGAGGACAGTGTGAGTTTCTGAGCTTGCTCTACAAGAGTAGCAACTATCTTTGGGTGACAATGACCCTTGAAAACGTGTTGTCCGCATGAGCCAAGACGATTCCACCACATATATCCAAGCAACACAGACCTGGTTCACCGCGCTACAACGAACATCGTGTCAGCTCCAATAACCACATCAAAGCAGAGGGTGAGAGAAGTCCTACGAGTAAGCAGAGAGCATGTCGATGTATTCGTTGCCTTCGGGATCCCATACTCTAATTAAAAAGTCGATCAGCGATTTCGATCAGAACCGTTTCATGGAAGCAACGGCATTGGCGGAAAGATCTCACTTGACGCCTTTTGCGGAATCGAAGACGACAGGCAGCGGATGGTAACTGTCGAGGGAATAACATGATTCGTCAGCCATATGTCGGCAGTCCCCTGCCACGACGATGATTGGCCCAGGGCTTTTCATAATGCCCGCGTGCGAGGCACCCGCAGTGGGGGACAGAATTGACTTACTTGTGTGCGCTGTAATCACATTCCATCTGAATCAGAGCCGCGGAAGACATCTTCTCGGACGATGCGCGGCTTGTTCGGCTCTGCTTGCGTGCATGAGGAGCGTCTGAATGGCCATTGGACACGGCTGGGTCGTTGCTTGGGAATATCGTTGCTGGTGCCATGCTGGATACAATTGAAACTTAAACTTGTGAGTGGCACAATATTACAACCTCGATGGGTGCAAGTTGTGGAGTGGAAGAAAGCGCCGTCCGTTACAGTGGCTGAATTCAAGAGGTTCGGGTTCGGGTCAAGTTCCGCCCGCCGCATCAGACCGCCGACTTCGGTTTGCAATAATCACGTTCAGACGCGAACCAAGTGAGCCAGCACATTCGCATAACAAGTATACAATAAGCACAGAGAAAATAATCATTGAAAATGTCATTGTAGATCGGATGGCCATTCCTTGCGTTTCCTCCATCTCCCAGCACTGTCGAACCGTGGATTCATTGGGTAGTTTAAGCCATCGTCAAGGTGACGTCCAATGGGCACTGAAACACACGAGAGGAGCGGATCAAAAATCGGGTGTCGCGAAGCTTCACGAGGGAAAGACGCACGAAACCACCACCACACGTTCTTTCCCATCACTGCGACCCAGTTCGCTCTGGTACTTCCCAGCCACCACAAATTGCCTTCGATTCCGATTCTGCCCCACTCGCTATCCCACTGTTTGCTTGTTCGCCGCTTTGCACTGTGATAAATCCAGTCAGAACAATGGGAAACGTCATACCACCCGGCAACGATCAGCCAGCCGGTCCCGTGTGATGCACGTCATAAACATCGCACAGTCGGGAATGTACGTACCGAAAGTGATACCACTTGTACATCTGCGATAACAACGCTTGCTCACGGTCTCGCATCGACCTGTAACTGAGCGACTCGACAGTCGTTTGGTTCAACAAAACGAGGTGAAGCTGCGAGCTGAGTATAAGGCTACTAAATATCCCAAAGAAGCCGGCACTAGCGGGCATCTCGTCAGTCAGTTCAGAAACGTTTTTTGGGCGACAGCAACGAACAGGGCTATCACGACTATTTGCTGAGGATCAAGATCGGGGGCAGCCGAGGCACGTTGCTTAACGTTGAGGCTTAGAAGCGTCGAGAATGTCCAAAAACAAAACACCGTCGCCCATTGAAGAAAATTGACGAAAAACTTCAGGAACAAACTGTAAGTGAAGTGGAGACCGCACACAGGAGACGAACACACTTTTTGGTTAAATGCACCGACGCATTGCCCGATCCCTAAAAGGGAGGACATATATCAGGGTACCGAATTCTCAGGAAAGGCATACCCACAAGGACAGTGATGGTCATACTTTAAGATACACTTGACACCAGATCAGAGTGACGAACACGTGGACGACGAAGATAGTACTTACGGTACCACATGCTCTACAATGATGTGCCCTGGAGGGCTTGACAATCTGACACCTATTGCAATATCGGTATTCCGGGAGAAGCACAGGGGTTGTTGTTGGCCGTCGCATGAAAGTCGGCGGAGCTAGGGGAGGACCTGGTTGGTACGGATTCGCGTGGGTAGTGAGCGTCGTGGTATCTGGGATATGCGGGGACTCGGGGGCCTCCACATCGGTAGCACGTGTCTCTTCCGGACCACGGGTCGAGGAGTGTGAGTGAGAACTTTGTTCCAGCTTGGCAACAGAAGACGCCGCGGCAGAAAATTGGGATGCGACTGTTTTGCTCTTCCCAGAACCAACTGACGATTGTGGATGGTGCTTCTTTGCAGGCTCATGCGTGGGAGGGTGAAAGGTGTTGGGGGTGGGAGACATGAGTTCGTAAGAAGTTCCAAGGACATCAGTGGAGTTGAGCGTTGGTGATCTGTCAATATGGTCATAGCCTGGCCTGGTAGTCGTCTGGGTATACTGTGAGCCGGGAGAGGTACGGGAATGAGTGGAAGGAAAAGGCAAGAAGAGGTCTTATCGGAAGGGCCTACCTGGCGTGCATGACCGGGAGATGTAATGATCACCTGGGGGCATTGCAACAAGTTGGGATATCGCTGGATGCGGGAGCAAGCGAAAACGCACCATGAGATAACACCACGACATCAAGAATAATAAGAGACCGAATACAACCAAGAAAGCAACTGGACATAACAGAGGTCTCACGTCAGCGTAAATCGGGAGAGGGGAAACACACACTCCCGGTGGCCTGGTTGCCCAGCGCACTACTACTCTTTACAATCATGTCTCTGCAAAACCTTGCAGCGTACACATATGACGAGTAGCCGACAATGAGAATAGTGAGGCCGACGGCGAACTTGCGGGCTATCCATGGTTGTGGCTTGCTAGCCTGGATGCGACGAGCGCGTGCCTCTTCGATGACACCGCAGCATTTGTGGTCTGCCTGAGACATGTCCTGCTGAGCAGGTCGCTGGATGGCCAAATTCAGAGTTTGAGTTGATGTCGTGCGGCATCCGAGTGGTCCTACAGACTGTGTGGGATTACATAATAGCACCCGACTAGTCTCGATGTTCTCGGAGTGGAACAGCCTGAGAGGATCTGACAGTCAAAGGACCTCGGAAACAGGACTCTGAAAAAAACCCGCAGCACGATGACATTAAGCCATCTGCAGCCCACGCATCATTACATACGCCTCAGCATGCAGCCTCGTTGCACCGAGGTCCTGCTCATACGAAAATCCATCCAGGACGCACTCGCGGACATGTTTGGGCTCACCTCTGCGGGTACCTACATCGACGTCTTGTTCGTCAACGAGCTTGGCTCAGAGTCGGTCGTTCGCGTCCACCCAGAGTATGTCCAGGTCCGCCTCTAGGTGTGCATGGCTCAAGTCGATCAAAGAGACGCGCCGAGGATTTTGGCCGCAGTCGTTGGAGCATCCCGTGCTTCGATCAAGTGCTCCGTCGTGAAAGAATCTTCATTTCTCCCCTCGCTCGTGTCTGACGATCTTGGCGCGCCGTGATCAGCAGTGCCCTTCGATGGCGAATCAACATTGCGAGGTGGCCGTTAGGCAATCGTCACATGCGATCTTTTTATTGGTACAAAAGGACTGTCGATACAAAGAAGAATGGACGAGGTATGGTGTCAAGGGGTAGTACGAGGCTATGTAGTTCATCCAGTGGAAACCCTTTTTTTTGCCCATTCCACAAACTGGTCTATGATGGTTGGCCAAGCGGCTGTATGTAATGGTGTCGCATTGTCAACTGCATGTCGACTGGAGAGCACATGGCATAATTACCTTGGTCGTCATGTTTGCTAAAGTCCCCGTCAAATGAACGGATAAAGTCTGGAAGCTGCACGCATCTCGTCAGCAAGGCGGTGTAAAGGGGGTCCCTATACGAACCATCTGCCAGGTATCTTTGCTCACAGCAAAGTCATCTCTGGCTTTCATATATTCCAACCACATCTCCGTGTGTTCTTTCGTCCATCCCTCTTGATCCATGTTGACGTCTTCTTCCTCATCGGGCGGCGCATATCTCAGCGCGTCCTTGCCCACGCCAAAGTACAGAAGCGATTTCCAGTACACAAGTGCGGTGTCCTTGGCTGGGTATAGATGCACGAGGTCAGGGTCGACACATGGAACACAAGGTGCACTTACCAAGACTACGCTGACCCTCTGACCGTGCAAAATTAAAAGTATAATTGTATACCGTGCGGAAGTACGACGGATCGGTGCCAAGCTTGGCTTCTAAACGTGTGAGTGCACTCTTCATCCCGTCTATGGTGTCACACCTGTGTGCCATTCGCGTCAATAGTCCGAAATCACCGATGGGATGTGAAACGGCAGCTGACCCAATGCTCTTCCAGCCGTCTAACCAACCCTTCCTTGTCCACTCACCCAATCTAGGAGATTGCAGCTCATACGCGAGCGATAAGAGCTTGGGCGTATCGTCTTCTCCTTCCAGGTCCTCCTCGGCCTGTTTGAAACCCAGTTCGGTGAAGAACTGGACTGTGCCCTGAGTGGAGATGATGTCTCCATCCAGATCTATACACCGCGGTTCATCCAGGTTGCGTGACCAGGGGTGATCAGACAATGTTACCTTTGTATTTCTCGAAAAGGGTGGTCAATTTGCTCGTCGACGCTCCCGATTCCGTTCGGCGGTTCCCGCTGTCTTGGAAGTAAGCATCTACGGCAGCGTCGAGTCGTTTGTATTTGTCGAGGTAGCGCTTGGCTTCCTTGAGTCTATCGGAGAACAATCGCGGCTAGTCCGAGCGATGGTTCGTACGATACTCACGATGTGCCCGTTATGCCGCAAAAGTCGCCAATGGCATCCTTTGTCGATCTTGACTAGAGAGCGTCAATACGAGTAGGTCTCCCAAAAAATCAAGTAGACTGACCATCTCTGTGGGTCGGTGCGATAAGCGGATGCATCCGAGCCGAAGCGAAACCCCAGGTCACGTGGTACATCACGGGGTCACGCTGCTATCGTCCTCGTCGGAGAGTCATTTCATTGTATTTCATTAGAGGGTCTTCCACGTCAAGTTCCGTTCGCGCCAAGGGTCATCCACTCGTGGAGTCGTCCCGCGCGATCATAACGGGCTTCCATTTTCATTTCGCAGCGCACGGCTGCGCCAGATGAGTCTCCCTCCGATTCTCAGCTCGCAGCCGATACCTCATTTCAGCTCTCTTTATTGGTTACCGGTCAGGGGGTCTAAAACAGGCTTTATTGAAGCCACTGGGCGCGGTTGTTGCTTTATTCTTTCAACGCCGGTTTTATCGAATGACCCGAGTCGATGGCAGGTTTGCATCTGTTCTTTTTTTGACCCGCCTTGTCTGTCTTCATGAATCGACCCTTTTGTAGGTTCACATTACTTGCCTGTGAGTTCCCCGTCGTTGCTTTTGCCGTTTGGGGATGGTGGCTTCGCCCTGTCCGTGGACATGTGCCCAAACACATGTCCTATCACCCACTGCTCTCAACGACGAAATGAAAAGATGCCTTGTATTGATCGCCTAGCATTTTCACCGGCGCTCTCCAAAGTGTGGCTTCCATTCTCTCGCAACCCCTTTGGGACGCATGATGGTGTGATCGAACAACATGTGCAGTCAGGTGCAACCAGATATCTATTCACAAACGAACGCTTACGCCATGATCTGGGGGGCTTCCAGTTTGGGCCCGAGATAAGCTGATCACTGGGTGTCAAATAGTTATGTCAGTCCATTATGATTCTGCCATGGGCCACTGCCACTCCCTTCCAAAACGGCTCGCTGACGAGTTCCTACTAGGAGCTCTACCCCATGTCGTTTGACAGTTCCACGTCATTTCCACTCAACACCTTCTTATCGTGCGTGCTTGGTGCGATCTCTAGTCGGATCTGATTGATATGGTCGTATTTTTTCCTCCGCGAGTCTAGACTGCGGTCATATCAACATCACTACATTCGGATCCGTCCTAGATGGGACTTTTTCGTTATAAAATTTAACAAAATGAAGCTCGCTCAGGTAAACTGCTCGTTCCCCACCGCATCCGTGTTGAACGGGGCATTTAAGAATATTCCACGCAGAACTGACTGTGAGAAATTCCCCGACAGCGGGCGGTCCCCCTCCCTTTTTTTTAATTGATTGACATGGGCCCTCGCGCAAAGGGCCGTAAAAACGGGAACCTGCGGACGTTACCCCACGAGAAAACAATTTTAGTGCTCGGAGGGACCCACATACATATTTAGGAGTTGATCCTGGATCCTGCAATGAACAATCGCGTTCCCTAGCATCGAAACGGAAACCCTTTCGTCATCGCATTCCGTCATGCAACGATTCAAATGGGAAAACATCAGGCTGATCCATATCTGCGATCACCTACTCTGCCACCGCGCACGCAAATTCGATTTTTACGGATGCATTAGAACCCACGCGCTGCATCGCATCTGTATTCAGTTTTTTTTTAGAGGGACGCCTCCATGAACCTTTTGAGAGTCCCGTCGTCAACGACAAGGGGGAAACTGTGGCATTGCCAAGGGTTTGCTGGTGCTTCGGATAATACATGAAACCTTACGTTCCGGTCTTGGTCCCCCGGCTGCGATATCGTTGTCGTGATTCGTGCGTAGGTTGGTAACCACACGTTCGCGCATGTCAAAAACGTGCGGAGTGTACTCACGAAAGGGTGAGCGCGTCATTCTTCGATCAGGCACATGCCCCAAAGCAGAGGTACCGAACCGCATCGTCATGCCTTTGTGTGAAAAAGTTGACAACGCAGGCGGCCACCGGGGAAAACGGTGGTGGACCGGAAAAAGAAAGCAAAAAAGAGGAGCAGGTGAGTATTATACCCGCTCATTTTGCAAGGCACCGACGGTGACGTGAGGACGTTTGCGGGACTTGCCGGGCTTGGATCGCGATCACAGCTTGTTTTGTCACAAGGAAATGCGAGTTTTTTTTAAAACGTTTCTAATTTTTCATTATATGGAGCAGCACACCGGGTGCTTTTTCCACAGGGCAGCATGTGGAACGCTGCTTGAATGCCAACTTGTCATCTTCATCTCGGTCGAGGGGAAATACTATACGTGGTCAGTGCCAAGTGAGAGACGGTTAAGTTATGACAGAATACTTCAAGAACACAAAATAATACAAGGTATGATGGATAGGACAGATATAATGACGAGATTGGACTTGGTATATATAACAGGTATCAATGCGACGATAGCAGGGAGAGTGGTACACTTTGGAGATGGATCAGCATGCAGTGTGGCGTGCCTGTCAAGTGGGCTCACAGAGTCACGCTCGGATGACGCGTCGAGTGTGCTTGCCTGCACGTCGACGGTCAGCATATGGCGTAGGTCGGCGCCAAGCCTCGTCCGTGTCATCTCGGTAGTCTTCCGGGGGCTGAAACTCTACTTTTGTCCCAGAATGTGGATCGTGAGGTGGTGTACGTAATGTCATACCGCCCTGAAGTGATGCTGGCGTGTGGAGATTGAGGGGGAGCTGAGGTGGCTGTCCATGGGGAGAACCAGGGAAGACGGCAGGTGATTGCGTGGGTGCCGGTGGTGGGCGAGATTGGCGGGGTGGCTTGGGATGAGGATAGGGCGCTTCGGGAGAGGCAGATGGCTGGATGGGGGACTGATGTGGAGGATGTGGATGCAGCTGTGGCCAGGTCCGAGGGCCGCCGTGTGCAGAGGGATCTCTGCTTTTTGCGCTGAGATGTGGTTGTGGGTCGTCGGAGGATGGGGGTGGCACGTCAATTTCGACGCGCACGCGGACGATTTCCTTGCCCGCCTGTGCGAAAAAGGCGCGCTCCTGCCGCTGGAAGAAGCCACTGGTTGGGCCTGGTCTCATCTCGGGGAAGTTAGTGGGGGGTGCGGCGGGAAAGAGGGCCATGAGCTCATGGCCGGTGGGTGGGGCAGGGTACTTTCGCGGGGCAGCGTTGCCATCTTGGGAGAGGTTCACGTCTGGGGGAGATCAGCGAGGATGGTGTAGGGAGAAGAGGGGAGTCACCTCGCAGCGAGCTCGGGGAGAGTGGGCGCCTGGAGGAGACGGGATGTGACTTTGGAGGGGGGCTGCGGTCTGCGGCGGTGGTGGTGGAGATGGAGGAGGAGGAGGGGGAGGGGGAGTGGTCTGTGACGGGACGGAGATGGAAGGACATTTGAGTGAGGAAGGGAGGGGAAAGAGGGAGGATTATATAGGCAAGGTATGACGGACACGGACACGGATCGACGAGGACAGGGCGGGGAATCCTGTTTTAGAATGGCAGGTCATTGGCGCAGGCCCAGGGAGCCAGGAGGATGGACAGAAAGGACGGAGCGAGAAATGGACAGTCTCCGGTCCGCTTGGTCCAGTTAATAACGAAACTGCCAGAGCTGCGCTGCCACGAGGTCAGCCAACAAGCGAGCGGGTCAGCATTGCCATTGCCAGCGCGCGCAGGTCCCATCATCAGATCAGCCCAGATCTCACTAGCTCATTTCCATCTTGATTTACCGATAGCTGTAATGGAATCCCTGCGTGTACAAAACACTCTGATGCCGGTCATCGCCCGCATCAGCTTCGCAGTTTCTCCCCGCGTTCCTTTCGCTGTCGGTAACTTTATGCCCCAATCGGCCCTCACTTGTTCTTCCACCGTCAGCACATTTCCGAACCCCCTCCTTCTTTATTGACAGTCCTCTTTTGATCGCTTGGGCTATGACAACCTCTCACACTCTTTCCTTCCTGTACATCGGACTTATTCTCTTGCGCAGCCAAGTCGGCACTATCTTGTATCGACGTGTCAGCGGGAGATCTCCCAGAAACCATCATGTGTCGACAAAATTACTCGTTTCCCTATTCTGCTTTACCACCGCATCTGGTCGATCTCGGCCTGAATCTCGAACCCTGGGACAGCTCCTGTCATCACGAGTCGACGCCAACCCCCTTTACGACCACGTCACCTACGTTATCTTGAATTATTCATTTTATCACCACGCAGGCTTTTCATGTCATCGTCTCTCCTTGTACGACACCCGTCCGTCATCTCTCGTGTGAACTCGTCCGTGGCAGCCTTGCTTGGGAATCTACTTTGGCGGCAATTTAGTTCCCCCATCCTCTCAGCCGCTGACAATAATCAACCTTCACCTCCGCTTTTCGGCCTGCTTGGTTCAATTAGGCAACTATTGAATGTGGAATAAATGTCGGAAACGACGCGCTTCGCGATTATCATCATATCTGCACCCGTTCTCAAGCCTGTACCGTAGATCTGGCGTCATCGCGAAATGAACGTTCCTCCAATGGAACACGTTCATCAGGTCCTGGGTGCATTTCCATCATATGGAGCCTATCTGTGACGGAATCCGCTGCTTTGTTGGCCTTGTCCTCCCAAAGGCGAAAAAAAAATTCGTCGACGCAGACGCTGTCTAGACAGACTCCTCTGCGAGATCCTATCGTCCTGATCACTAGGCACGCGCCATGACGTATCGTGATGGGAAGAGCCTCGATTCTGTTATTACGTGCTACACAGAGTTGTCGCTGTCTGTTCGCGACCCCGCTTCTCTCGCAGTCACTTGCTTGGCCTCATCTTGATACGCTCAAAACAGCATTATCCACCACAGCCCGCGGCGAGATTTCATCCGGCCTTGGGATCAGAGTACGCACATCCTATCATGGCGCCACAGGAATGATGGGCCACCATATATACAGTACTGACCGCGTATGGGAATTGATGACATAATTGGCTGTCTGCGGTATCGGTGGACCAGCGTGAGGCTCCCTTAAGTACCAGCAAGAGCCTTGTTAGAGACACACCGATTGGAACATACCCACCTGCCATGGTCGAAAAAACGTTGAGCTCCGGAACGCTAAATCTGCGATTCATGCAGAATGCTCAGCGAGCGCAACAGCTTCCACGGGTCGAACATGAACAAGCACATGTAAAGGACGACGCGGAATGGGAGGTATCGCCAGAAATCAGGGAGGCATGGGGCCTGGGTGCTTATCGCGACGAGAAGGCGTGAGTTTCTATCCACGCTTTGTGTGCTCTGACAATGTACATTTACGACCCTCGTGTTTTGGACTTTGGTATCAGCGTTACTTACGAAACGTCCTACCTTCCTTTTCTCTTCCCTTCCCTTCATGATACGCCTGCTGCGGATAGTCCGTCATCTTTATCTCCTTCAAACACATTGCGTCCACGAGGTCGGCGAGCTTTTAACAAACGCGGCGAAGAAATTACCCAGGAGGTCCGCGGTTCGTCCTTACATCATAGGATCACCGAACTAACCGTCGTCGCCTCGTTGCCAGGCCTCGAGTTCAGCAACAGACGCCTTACCCCCGGCGAACATAGATCAAGAGGCAACCGAACAGACTAAAAAGAGCCGACCACACTCGATATCGTCCACCGGGATCACAGCAAGGCAGTCCAAAAAGTCTAACAAAGATCCTTCCAAGGATGCAAGAAATATTATTTTTGACATGACGGGTGTCGGGACTGACTTGAGACAATCCTCCTCGATGCAAGCAACCGCCTTCTTGCGGCCGTCGGGTGTCGACGGACCGGCAGACCCGGCCAAGACTTCTAATCTTACGAAGACGGCACCCCAGTCGTCAACCGGGGCTACCAATTCTCCCAATCCAAAGATAAAAAGGTCACGCAGGGCAGGGGAAGCAGATAAACCAAAGAAGAAGACGAAACTGGTACTAATTGAGTAATCAAACGAAATCCCCGGGGCGCGCGAGTACGTTCTTCGGTTGCCGAGGCGTAACTGGTTACTTATCATACCGATCTGCGAAGATACGAACGGATCGCATCCGGCGTCGAGGATCGACCGTCCTTGCTCACGTCCTTGCACCTCCTACGTGTTTTTCCCTCGGTGGCTCCATTACAGCATACTTTTGCTCGAATCGGATCCCCTGCGCACTTGCAGTATTCTGCTATGTCATTAGATGATATGATGAAGGCGCTTATGAAACCTTATCGGCGCGTCCTTGATGCATTGATCCCCCGGCGTGCCACTTTTTTCATCGCTCTGTCAAATGTGAAAAAGAAGGCCCTACTTTTGATAGCCGTGCGAGCACTTTTCTGAATAGAAGACTCCCCATGTCATGGAACGCTCGCCACGTCATACACTTTACTCTGCATGGACTAGGCGGCCGCACTGCGGACATGCACCATGCTTCTCCTCCACGCGTCGCACTCCCTTTCCGTCCTACCCGGTGGTCGTCAGGGTGCTCACGACTCGTCTTCACATCGCTTGGATGGACCATCTGGTGAGTATGCACTATGCAGAATAGCCTGTACTTGGCACACGTCATGTTCCAATATTAGCATGCTTTATCGCTGCTCCGGTGGCCGTCTTGGTCGAGCGTCTCGATGTGTTTAGGCGCTAAGCTTGTTCATTTTAACCCCGTTGGGCATATTTGTTTTCGGTGACTTGTGCTCTACCGAATTTATATACCCAAGGAAATGACGAGCGCAATGATTGCATCATGCATATTGCTTCGGTCAACATTTTTCAGGGGAAAGGTCCAATTGACCACTAATCAGGAGATGGTTTTACGGCGTAGCCCGTTCACGCGGTCTCGTCGCGTTACATGCCAAATGCGTGCACACTCGTTTTTCTTTTTTCGTGAGCCACGGGGTAATGCGAGTCGCGAGTCGCGTGTCGCACTACGTAGCATTGCGGGGTGTTCAGGGTTGCGAACAAGTTACGCCGGGCGCAATGGCTCTCGTACGTGAGTGACCCGTCGGACGACTCGGATGATATCATCGCCAGAGGTCGATCGATGCATCGATGTATATTGATATTGAAATGCCACCCGGCGTGCCATGTGTTTGTACTAACGACGAGTCAAGAAGACGCACCGTGGTTGCCTTGCGCGTCGGCCTGTCACGGGGACGCCTGAGACGGCGTTGAAACGTTGGTGGCACTCGGGCGATCCAACTAATTCGAATCAGATCCAGCACGATGTGGCATAACAGGATGGCGTTCCGCGCTCAAGTTGTCAAAGTTGAAGCTCGAAAGCGTCCGCGCGTCTGACGCTATCATCGCTTGGGATCCATCATGATCTCGGTGACAATGCGGCGATGTCATGGAGGGGCCCAAAAGCTTCGACACACGCCCCCCGTTCATTAATGCATTTCTGGATGGGTTCCAGGGGGTGGCTATTTTCGGGCCAGCTTCCGTCACGCCATCATGATGATGTTCCGGTCAACAAGGATCCGCGGGCGGGCCACGGGCTTACAGTACCACGCATACGCATACGCATACTGTCAGTATTTGGTCTGGCAGCCTGTGCACGCGCTCAGGGTTGGCCCAGGGGACGCCCCGTCTTGACGTCACCTAGAAGACCCAGTTCTGAGTGGACAAGTTCATATACGGACACTCACGGCGCCTTGTGCTTCTTTTCGACCCAACTTGCGGCGACCCGGTATGAAATGACCAGGGTCGTGGTTGGTAGACAGGGGCCGTAGGTAAAGGGGCGCCACGGTTCCATTCCAAGAAACGCGATAAGGGGCTTCGACACGTCCTTGAGAGATAAGTAAGCAGCCAGTACGAGTGACGAACGCGTATCGTGATCTCGCTCTCACGTCCCAGGCGACATGTCAACGGGGAGGACGTATTGAATTGAACCGTTTTCAAAAAAAAAAAAACGGGGCAAGGTAGCGTGAATGGCATAAATAGCGCGTTGGTGTAATGAAGTTCATAAAGATAATCAGTGTTCGATCATATCTGTGTGGTTGCGTGATCGTATGAACGGACGTTTGAAAAAAGGGGTGGAGGGCGGAGAAGAGAAAGGTACTCTTGATTCAGCTGACACCCTTTCCCCCCTAGTTATCGTTTGCCACCCGTGCGGCACCGCGAGTTGACGTCGGCAGTGAGATGTGGACGGGAAACGCTGTCATTGGTTTTCGTCATCCATCCTTGGGAAGCTGCTGGCGCTTGCGGTGTAGTAGCGGCGGTCATGTGGCGAGCCGGCAGTACTTCTGCTTGCGTTACATCCGGGCAGGAGCTCTCCACGCTCGTTCACCCGCATGCCTGTACCTCCACTCGAGAACGACAAATACGCCGTGCTCAGCGAACCATCCTTACTCGAGGGCACACCCAAAGAAGAGGCCCCAGACGATCCATGCTCCGCGCACCGCACCGAGGAGAACTGGGATACAGGCGTCTTGGAACGCATGGAATGGAGTGCCACAGAACCCGTCGTCGAGACCGTGCCCGCAGCTTCCTTCGATCCGAGGGACTCGATGGTCGCCATGCGCCGCACGAAGCCACCCATCATAGCAACATACTCCTCTTCCTCGCCGCTGCTCTCCTCCTCCTCGTCAGATAGCGAAGACCGCGGTTCGGAGGATACCTCTAGCAACGCCGGTCTGCCTGGAATAGCCCTCCGGTATCCCTGTGAGAACTCGCGCTCGTCTACGTCCTCACAAGTCGAAGTATCAGCATATCTCCCCGGTCTCTGAGGATTGTACATGTCCAGATAAGGGTATGTAGGTCCAGAGGCGCCATAACCATAAGAGTACATGAGGACGTCGTCGTCGTTGTCCCTTTCTTTGATGGATTCGCCGTCGTCGTGGGTAGATGAGAATGACTCCGGATCGACACTGGCCTGTGAAGCATGGCGAACATGCATGTTCTCCCATGCCAAGGTTGGCTTCTTAACATCGAGAACACCGGTGCCACGATGACTAGGTTTCCAGGATGCACACGATCGAAACTCAGATGGATCACAAGCGATCATCGGACCGTGAGGCCGCTCGGAATGTGGAGAGATATCGGACAACATTGTGTCCGAAGTCACTTGGGTGACTGATATACGACTCGTTCGTCGGAGCATGTGAGATGCCGACATGGGTGGTGTGACAGCACTGACAAATTGTGTCTGGGACGGAGTTTCAGACCCGAATGGAGTTGGTGATGCTCCGTGGTTGGTCGCATGGGTCGAGGTTCTGCGAGATGTAGGTGGCGAGATCCTCGGAGGTGAAATGTCCTTGAGAGTACGGGTGGAGTTAGAACGCGAATGGCCCGTGCAGGAAGTCGAGGGTGCAAGGGTGCTGATTGAGTTGGACTTGGGCAAAGCGGCGTTGGATTGGTTGAGGGTGCGGCTAGAATCTTCAGATCGCGTAAGTCTGAATGTTGATTTGGAAAGATGACGATGGTGTGGGGATGAAGTCGAAACAGGAATGTCTTCGGGATCAGCCGGGAGGTATGGAGAATATCTGGGACTATTCCCATCAGAGTTAGGATGTCGTGTTCCGTGATATGAACGCAGGGTGTAGATAAATAAGAGCTGAGACGCAAAAAAAAATCAGCGAATTCTCCAGATACTTGTCAGCGACAAACTCACAACTACTGTCGACGTCAGGACAACTCGCAATATTGTAGCGGTTATCCACGCGGCAAATGATGCAGTGTGACATGGAGAGGTTGTTGTGTCTATAGCTGATGTATACCATGAAATATCGATGTCCCAGCTGCAAAGCTGACTGGGATGCCATACCAAGACCAGAACGAGGTTCACCACAGCACTGGCAGACAGAAGTAGCAGATAGCATGCTCGAAAGAGCGATCTCGTGTACCTCCAAACGTGAAGGCGACTTTGTTGGGGAAACAGGGGCATCAAAATGGAAATGATCACAAGAGCGACAGCAAATGCAGACATGACGCCGAGGACGAGGGTACAGACACGTTCGGCATCCCCTAAACCATCCGCGGACGCGAGGCAGTAACGAACAGTAGTATATGTTCCCCAGATACCTAAAAATGCGGCATGTAAGCAATCGCATCCCAAAAAAAACAAGGTGAACAGCGCACCAAAGACAAGTTCGAATGTGATGGTAATAGCACGCAAACGACGAAGTTTCATTTTGGTTTGATGATCTTCTGAGCTCTTGTGTTCTGCATCGGTGATTGGATCACCTAAAAGGTTGAGGCCGAGATCCCAACCCGACGCCGGTCCATCAGGGTGGGTAGGTTGTCGTTGAATGAGATCCTGGTAAGCGGCAGATGTAAACAATTCGCTCGTTGGACTCCCATCTTTCTCGGGTGCGGTGTGAAGAAAAGATGTAGCAGAACGCAAGGGAAGATCAGAGTCTTTTCCGTTGCTGAAAATGGCGTGGTGTAGGCTGACAGCGGCCATAGCTTAAAAGTGAGGGTGGTGGCAAGGTGGCCTAGAGTAGGATACGTGAAAGATCGTGAGTCTACAAAAGAATGGAGGTGGATGGACACAAAGAGAGAAAGACGAACACTTTTCACTGTGGCATAAATATCACAAGGTTTGTTTTACCTATACGGTTGCGTTCGCGTTGCTTGCACTAAAGGACCGTCATCACGTAGGTTTGAATAATATTCCTCGTCAGTGTTCAGTGGCGCAACCAATGAGAAACTTTGGACTGACCTATGACTGAGGGTGTCAATGGTGAGGATGTTAGCGCAACGTCCGACATGGCTTTATTGACCCTGTTTGATTTTAGTGGAACCGAAACCATCAAGGTTCTGCCAGCTAAGCGCCTCGATATTTCTGGGCTCAATTCTACCAACGGACCAATCACAGTGCGGGAATGATGATTCGCATCACGTAACTGGAATTGAAAATGAGTCGGCTAGATATAAAGAGCCTATCAGATTGGGTAAACAGTGAATCTGATGAAATCAGTCTATCCCTCTTTGAATCTCTTTCGTCACTCATAAACGGCACTCTTTACGGCGTCAAACTCTTCTCTGCCAAGGTTGAACAAGTTGTTTGGGGAAGAGACGTTGTCAAAGATGGTAGTACGTAGCCTGTGCTTCTGCACATCAGAGAATCTACCGCCGCACAATACTGCATACGTGTGAAGCAGTCTTGATATATGGTTATATTAGCGAGTAACGATCAGCAGAAGGGTAGCCACTTACCTCACGACGTTCTCTTGGAATTCGACGTCGCTTTCATTCTCACCGTCCGCGCCAAAAGGAACGGGCTCTACCAGCGCAGATATGAGTGCGTCCAACAGCGAGGAGCCGTCTGATGCATCATCCCTTTGTAGTGCTTCCATGGTCGTAGGGGAAGTGGATACGGATGCCGGATCTGAGAGCATGGATGCGTGGGAATTGGGATGTACGGGTGCATTCGTGGTGTGCACACTCGCAGGTGCACTCGAGGATGTGGGGATAAGTAATGTGTTGATGAGGAAGGCTGTTTTGCGCCGCAGTGTAATGTCTGAATCTGTCACAGGATCGATGAGATGGCTTTGCGAAGCAGTCCAAAACGAACTGACCCTCAAGAGAGTTACGTAGGGCATTCCAACCTTGTAACTCTGTGAACTTTTCGACTGCAGCAGCATTGTGCTTCAACAGGCCAGAGAGCGCGTACATGGCTTTCGATCGAGTGCCTGCAGAGTTGGACGAGGGCGATAGGCATGCAAGAACCGCAGGAATGGGATCCAAGGACAAATACTGTCAACAACAGAATACAGCTGTCGTTTCGGTAGTAGAGGGTAGGATTAGTTCGACTTACGGATAACTGGGCCGCTGGATTGTTCTGCACTGCTGTTCCAAGCACCCATAATGTTTGTAACCTCAGACCGTCTGTGGTAGAGGGAAGACCAACGAGACCATGCAAAGGTTCCCACATCTTCAACTTTTGGAGATCTACGAGGCAATCAGCACCACGTGCAATTGAACGGAAGCCCATGCACCGTTTGCATTATCGATGTTCTCCACGAGCTGTCAGGCCGCGCAACTGATCAGTCTCGGAAGGGCTCTTCAATGTCACAGACGCTACATACCATTTCCAAGTCATCCATAGCAGCTATTCGTTGATCCTCGTCTTTGGATACATCGAGAGCAACATCAAGGGCCTCCTTCATCAGCTGAGCATCTGGTTTTCCGAGGATGTAATCGATGATTGCAGGGTCGAGATCCCTTTTCTCGGATGCAGCTGGGCGTTCCCCGGACCCTTGGGAAGAGTGTTCAATACCCCATCGCAGAAGAGACTCCATTGCACAAGGTCGACCAGGATTAGTAAAGGTAAAGTGCTAGTCTACAGCAGTACTCCTCCTATCTAGCTTGACTCGGCTGTTTCGGCATCGTTGCGGAGTTGGACGGGGTTCAAATCATCAGTACACTGTCCATTTTTCTGGTTGTTTTCTGCTCGTGTAGTGTCAAGCTTGGGTGAGTCTTTCTTTCTGTCTTGGTTCTAGTGATGATTTTCGACATACCATACGTTTTACCACATTCCGAATACATTGTGTGGACAAAACCTTGATTTCAGCCTTGTCTGACCTTTGTGCAGTTGTTTATTCGGTCTGGATGTTCTAACTGTTGTTTTCCAGAAGAGACCCGTTGACGACGATCTTGTTCATTCGCAAGAGGTGTGTAATCTATCAGTTGTTATAATTTCTTTCCGATGAGATTTATTCGATGGGCGGACCGATCGTACTCTTGCCGTCGGGTCCCCTGGTGTACAATATGGGGATGGTCAGAGTCCTTGTGGAAATGCATCGAAATCTGATTCTTCTTATCCTCCGTTGTCGTGCAACCACTCATCGCCATCATGCAGGTTCCTTGGGACGGTGATGTGCCTTCTGTCATTACCGTATGCACGTTTCACATAATAAGGCATTTCGTTGGCGCGTTTTCTGCCTCGCGTGTGTACCACAAGCCATTCATTGGCTGTAGAGAGGAGCGCTGGAGTCGCGCGTTTCGAACATGGGCAGATACAGCCTCGCAGCTCGAGTAGGTATATAGCTTGATACCTTTGTCACGGCATGTAGGCCTCTTATCGTCTTGCGACCGTAAAAAATGCATCGCAGAGTTGCCCACACTGCGGCGGCTGTTATTCCACGCACATATTCAACGGAGCGGTTAGCACGACTGCAAGACCCTGCCCGTGTCGTCGCGCAAGAGAATTATTATGGCTCTGAAGGTGTCTATATTCCTCGACAAGAAAGTTCCGACAGTGGCTACGACCTCACCACCCACGACGACAGCGAGCAACACCACTGGCGGCGTCTGGATTCACGCGGCGAGAGCATCCTGACCGGTTTGGACGGCCCAGGCGAAGAAGAACACGACAGGTTGATGAGGAGTCCAGAAAGCATGCGCGAAGGCGTTTCTCTTGACAGGGTAGCGGAGGACGTAGACCTTCCTCCACCTACAGATCCCATTGATCCGCAGCTCGAGCCAGAGGACGTTGAAGAGGCTATTGAATGGGAGTTGGAAGAAAACGGGTTGTATGGAGGTGGGTCTTGACTACATATTTGTCTTGGATTTTCATTGACATCTGTCGTGAAGGATCATACAAGCGACTATTGGCATTGTATACGTTCGTGCCATTGTCAGCGTTGATCACCTTTTCAGTGCTCGCTATATTGCCAGTTCTCGTATGGCCTCATCCAAGTTCGCCGTCTCACTATCCGCCGCTCCTCCCCTCGCCTCTTCCAGAGATTCTCCTGTCGTCTGCTATGTTTGCCCTAGCCCACCAGCTGCGCGTTCCTCTTTACACCGTGTCGTCGCTTCTCTTACGCCCCGACATCGCCTCGCTTCTAGCCACCTTCTTACACGTGTTGCTCGTAAACCTCTTGCGCCTCGCGTCCCTTGCATTGCTGCGTGTCCGTCACAATATGGATAGTCTCAAACCAACGTGGCAGGACCCGTCCTTTCACACCGTATGGTGGCTTTCCTTCAATATCGCAGAGGTCGTGGTGTCCCTCGTACAAGGTTATCAACACATCACGCTTTATCGCGATGTTATGGTACCTCCTGGTAGGGAACGAGAGTTTTTGGAGCGGCTCAAGGGTGGGGACACCCCCCTGCAGAGTAATGGAGAGCCTGTTGGATGGCAGGGCTCCACCGAGCAACCCCCAGAGGATTCTCGTGACGATCTTCGACAACTTGAAGACCAAACCGGAGAAGGCTCGCACAGGAGCGCGAACGCGCTCGAATCGCGCATTCAACACAACTTCGACAGGTTAATTGCTTTAAAAGCGAGAGAAGAGCTCGAGGAGGTATACGGCGTTGCACCCATCGTACGTCTCGTTCCGCCCATGTGCTGCGCATGTCCGTGATCTGACATGCATCGACAGAAAATCCCCGTCTTCGTGTCGTGCTTGCAACGTTTCGATTCCATCATTCTTTCCGTCGGCCTCACGCTTCTTGTGTCGTCTGCTTATCTCCGCTCGCCTCTTTCCGTCCCAGTGGCAGATAGTAGGATCATTCCATACCCCATCATCTCTCATAAACCGTTCATGGTCACGTTTCCAATCGTGTTGGTTATCCACACGTCTCTTGCATCTCTTTATACGCCCATGATTCTTCCCCGTATCGGCATCCATACCGCTGCGTATGTTAGTGTTCTCGTCAGTTTGATGTGTTTCTTTGCAGGTCTGGCGGTGTGGGGGGCTTTGTCATAGCCCCATAGAGGTGTTCGCGGACTCCAAAGGGAGTACGCATTGATCTTGAATTCTGGGGTAGGCGGACTCTTGGGTGGATGCAAACAATCAGTATTATTATTGACGAACACCGATTCGTCTCATCCATGCGTAATCATACACTCGGATTGACACTTGTGGTCGATTAAACTGCCTGAGCGTCCAATATTGTAGGTCCCTGGTAACGTGCTGCGTCCGTAAAGAATTCTGAAGGTCCTCCAGCTATGCGTAATCTTTGTCATCTCCGCTGAACAACCCTCCAGCCCAACGCGCGACGGCACACCCCGTTGCACCGAACAAAAATGACCAGTCAAACAAACTTCCAAAGAGCGAGTACTGAGGGAGAGAGGAGAACAGATTGACTTCATCGTTGTTTTTCCCATCCAAACTCGAGGAATGGGAAGGAGGGAACATCGTCCGCAGCTGGACTAATGTGGTGAGAAGATAGATTCCCTGAAATGAAGGATCATTACATCGACACGTTTCTCCGAACGGGACGTGAGAAGCATACCATGAGCTGTGCTAATAGAAGCAACATCAGAGAGGCGGAGATGTTGCGAGAAGTAATTCGGAACGCCTGATGACAGGATGGCCATTTAACATGCTCTCTTTCGGTTCTCGGAACGGCCAACTTACTCTTGTGACGCCTCTGAGGACCACTCTGACGCTACTGAGGATGATGGCTCCCACGAGGAACAGACTGATCTGCCTCGATAGCGATGGGACGTCTATGCTTAGTTTCCCAGTCGCAGCCGGCAGTAGGGAAACCAAGTAAGCGAAAATATGTGCGATAATATCCCCATAGGATGACGTTTTGTCATCCGTGGATGGCGGTGGAGATAGTAAATTCATCACAGACTGGCAGGGACGAGTGTATTAGTGAAAACCGCGGTACAAGTAACGTCACACGAGCACTTGCACTGAATACCCTGCACACACAATACACGGCCCATACCCTGCTGAGAATTATGCCGCGGATGGACAGGGCGAATTCGCTGTTTTCGCGATTGCGTTTCAACGCCGCGACCCTGGTTGTCATTTGCGATTCGAGCGCTTGCAACCCGATGATTTCTTGTTGCAAAGAACCGTGATCTGGAGAGAAGAAGGACGTGAATACATCATCCGTCCGGCAAGAAAGGTATGAAACCTTACGTGCATCACGTTTGAAAGTCACCAGCGATATCCAGGAGCCATCGGTCTGAGGCTGTCACGGATACTCAGCCACGTCCTATCATTAAGAGAGAAGCGCACACCTTTGAAGCCCCATATGCATCGAGATCGCGGGAACGTTCACGTAAGTCGGACTGAACCCGCTCCAGAGCGTTCTCCGCCGAAGCGATAGAAGCAGCGGAAGGGACAGCCCTTTACCCATATCGAAACATTGAGCTGTGTAATTTCTCCGGTCACATTAATCGACGACTTACGCGTTGCGTGCAAATGTACCCCATGCCCCGTTCACGGCCCCCAGCCCCGAGAGAAGCCCGAGGACGATGGTTCCGAGGACCACCAACCGAGCAGCTGTCGATGTGAGCGGATTGTACGACGTAAATTCCGCGGGAAGTGGGACGAATGACAGAACAAAGATGAAGAGCGCGACGGGGAGCAAAAAGGCGATGGCTCTGATGTTGAGAAGGCTAGGAGTTTCTGCAGGACCCCGATAAGTGGCCATGGGCTAGCATGTGCGCACAGTGACGGACCTGAACGATATGCGAGGACCATACAAAAGGAAGCCGGGATGACAACAATGATGGTGGATAATAAGAGGAAGAGAGACGCCCTCCACGTGTATAATCGGACGCTGGGTACAACGACATTGGTCAGGACACTGACAAGCTCGTGTGCGCACTTACTATGGGTCGAGAAGGTTGAAGCCTTGACACAGAAGCATAGCGAACAACATACTACATTCCGTGAAGCAGAGCGAAAAGGATGATTGCGAAAGGACGGAATGCCATGATGATTTTGTTGCGCTTGGTTTTGGTGTTGTCGCTGACTGTGGAAGCGCATCTTGCGTCGCGAGCGCGAGGTCATTGTAAAACCCTCTTTGCAGGAATACGCGACAGCATAGAAAGACGCAGATACTAATTCAGCGTCGGTCAGTACTCGACACGTGAAAGGCTGGTACGAACCTGGCACCAATTAACAGTAGCTCTGCCAGTAACATGGCGGACCGGAAGGGACATTTAACCCTAACCATGTCCTAGGGTTTGTTTGCACTGCCCCACGTACAGCCATTCGACTACACACACCGACAGCACGACGTCGTCGTCGACAACCGCGACGGCGAGCAACGACATGAACGAACCAAGTCACAAGGCAGAGCCGACGACAAAACTCGACAACGAACAAGCGACCGGGACCAGCATCTCGCATTCCCAGCAAACTCGGCCTTTGGTGGGAAGCCCATTGACAATTTTACCCGCTGCGGTGTTTACTAACACCGTCACTAGCAAGAGATCATCGCCGCTGCCCAGAGAGGCGATCTTGCGACCATACAACAACTCGTTGAGTCTGGAAATGCGACCGTGAATGAAAGAGATGACCAGAATGTGTTCGTCACGCTTCTCGGGAGCCCCGTGCCTATGCTAACGTTGTCGCAGCACGCCACTCCACTGGGCTGCCATTAATGCCCAGCTCGCCACTTGTCGATATTTGATAGAACAAGGTGCCGACGTCGACGCCATTGGTGGTGATCTTCAAGCTACCCCGCTCCAATGGGCCGCACGAAACGGATACCTTTACATCGTACACTTACTCATATCGAATAATGCCGACCCGACCATTACAGACTCCCAGGGATACAATTCCTTGCATCTGGTCACGCATTCCTCATCTGTGATGCCGCTTCTTTATCTGCTCCATCAACCCGTCAGCGTGGATTCTCGCGACCTGCAAGGTCATACATCGCTCATGTGGGCAGCATACCAGGGAGATGCGCTCTCCGTCGACTTGCTGTTGAAACATGGCGCAAATCCTAATCTGAAGGATGATGCCGGGCTTTCACCCCTTCACTGGGCTGTGGTAAGAGGAAACAGGGTCATTCTTCGGCGCCTCATCGAGATGGGCGCGGATATCCATGGAAAAGACGCAGAAGGACGAACACCAAGGGATATGGCTGTCGAACTCAAGAGCTTGGGCGCTTGGAAGCGCGCAATGGAGGAAGGTGGCATGTCCGAATTCGGCGTCAGGAAAACAACCCCACTGAGCGAAGTAGGTGTCCCGTGTACGTCGCCGTATGTACTTGTTGACGTGCTTGGCAGAGAAACACCAAAATCGCCATCTTCGTGTTACCTTCAATATTCCTGTACATCATCTTTACCACGCTGAGCATTCTTCCATGGTATGTCGGTATAATATTCTCGATGGCCGAGTTTTTCGCCATGCATCACGTGAGTCGTACTTCCTTCGGATTGACTCAAGCTCATTTACAATGGACCCTTGAAGATTGTTACACGCGTTCTCCTCAACAAGGACACTTATACGGGGACCGTCAATCAAAGTCCGTACTTTGCGGGTATCATCGCTGCGTCCATGGTATGGGTTGGATACGGCTGGGCTACTAGACTTGTCAAAGGTAATATTGTCGTTACCATTTAAAGCTTGATTTCGTCTTACCCGACTGTCTTTGGCAGAAATGCCTGAACATTCATACATCCATTTAGCTTTCGCACTGGTCTTTGGTCTGTGCGCATACAACTTCTTCCGAGCAATCACGCTTGATCCGGGTGCATGTCCTCGGCCAGCGAACGACGGAGAGCTCAAAGCAGTATGTGCTGTCATCTTCACTTTTGCGCTGATATGAAAATTGCGTAGATAATAGAAGATTTGGCCTCAGAGGGACGGCTTAATGGTCAAACATTCTGCATTCAATGCATGGTGAGTATCATTTCGTGTTATGTTGCCACCGCTACGATCCGTGTCTAGGCAAGGAAACCTCTTAGGTCGAAACATTGTCGCGTGTGCGACAGATGTGTCTCAAGAAGCGACCAGTAAGGTGTTTATCACCCTTTCTCGGTCCTTGCTAACCTCTTCGACATTAGTCACTGTCCATGGGTGTGGAATTGCGGTTCGTTCTCTTGTCAACCAGAGCACCCAATTACTGACAGTTGTCTGATAGTTGGCGCGAATAACCACCGCCAATTCCTGCTGTTTGTGACGACTCTCGTCATTGGCATTGCCTTATTCGACTACCTCAGCTACGAGTGTGAGTCAAAAACACAACTTGCCATATCTTCCTGCTGACCTTCAACCGCAGTCTTCACCACCGTTTCTTCACGCGAGTCAAATTCTAGTGACTGCTCAGCCTTCTTATGCGTCGTAACATCCAAGGACGCATTCCTTTTCGTCATCGCGTTATGGTCTACTCTCCAACTCACCTGGACATCCGTACTCCTTGTGACGCAATACTGGCAAGTCGCCCGTCAACTCACCACATTCGAAGTCTCCAACCTCGGCCGATATGGTTTCATGGGCGGCCGCGGGGGCCTCGCAGCAGGGGGTGGTGGAGCGGGTGTTCAAATGGGACATCGTCATAATCACCAACACCAACACCAGCACGCGTCGGGCTCTGAGCGGAGCGACGAAGATAGCGAAGCGGAAGGCGGGGTACACAAGCATAATCACCGACATGGTAGCATCTTCGCCATGGCGACCGCGCCAGGGACCTGCGGCGGTTTCATGCTTAACCTACTTGGACTGGACAGGTTTACGCGGGGAAGAGCCGCGCATGGGCTTGCGTTGGCATCGTCGAGTGCACACACGAGGAATCCGTTTGATTTGGGCGTTGTGCGGAATTGCAAGGATTTCTGGACGATGGGGAGGGAGGTTGGCGTCGAATATGGGCAGGTGTATGATGTTCCGCTTGAAGGATTCGAGGAGGCCAAGATGAGGAAAGAGATGGACAGAGGAGAAGTGGAGCATGAGCACGATCCAAATGGGGGGAGGGGCAAGGGCCTCTTGGCAACGCTGGGATTGAGGATGGGAGGTTCGAGTCGGAGGGGGTATGAACCACTCAATCAAGTGTAATGTTTCTTACGCCGGCTTCTTGACGGTGCTTTGCCTCCCAAACTCGTTTATTCTCTTCCTGCTCTTGTGTTTTGTGTTCTATCCAACAAGGACCTACACTCTTGTGGGGTTGTCCCCTAACGATAGCATCCTTCTGTCCTTCTAATATTGATACCACGCGATCCAAGACTTGGCTGATCAAAATATCTTACTGTTCTACATCGGGTCCACGAACTCGTGCTTTACAAGGACAGTCACATGTACACTTATTTGGTTGGTTGGAATGACTCTTTTGCACAGAAGGTTCATACATCCTTCGCAAAGTCAATTTCCGCGCTTCTGAGAGAAAGAATCGACGAACCTCGCATGTCTGATCCTCGGTAGAACTATTCTTTCCCGGACTAGTCTACAAGAAGTCCGAACCCACATGAAACAAATCAATGAACGACCGAGTTGGTAATGCAGGAACGCACCTTGTTCAAGTCAATGTCCATGTCCACGCCTGATTCCACTTGGGCCAGTATCTGCAGATGTGTTGGTTGGGAACCTGGTTGTTCTGATCGTGTATTCGATGCCAGGTTCGGATCAGACCGGTCTCTGAGCACAAGCCGGAAGTTCAAAGACGCTAGCAAACAGCTCGCATAACTGTACCGTAGTCTGTCGACACCTAATGACGATGGTTGAAAGAGCGGTTAACCCTACAGCTTCGATATGGCATAAAACCTGGTGAGGTATGAGTGTGACCCTGTCAACACTTTCTGGAAGACTTACACGGCGATGTGATAAAAGGTTTCCTGATAAACGAGTTCAAGGATCAGCTCTAGGAGTGCAGCCACAGTCGTCACAAGACCGGTCTCTATGGTCAACCTCGTTAACTTGACCAAGGTAGACTTGTTGCTTCTAAAGTAAGACTAGGAAGGACGGAGCTGTGTGGGATCAGCGATGGAGCCGGAGAGGAGAGCACAACCAGACGAACGCAGAGTATCATGCAGATTGTAATTACCGAATCACACACAACAGTACTTCCGAGCCAGGTCTCCCATACGTCTGAGTACTGGGTGGTCGGAAACAATAAACTGTGCCCTCACCACAAGGAATGGAGGGAGCTTGAATGATAATGAGGAGCTTTCAAGTGCAGGGGCAAGGTCATCCTGGGGAAGAGTCTGACTAGACAATGGTAATTACAGGGTAATCTTGACTTACAGTAAATGCAAGATATATGATACTAGCGAGTTGAAGTAGGGAGACCTAAACAAATGCACGCTTAGTACCCTTGCAACTCGGCAGAACCCATATATTACCATCATAATAGGAAATGGGAGCAGGTGGGATCTTCGAAGGGATGATATTCTCCAACAATAGAAGCCTTGAGTCAATGTAGTCACTTCTGTTGATTAGCCACTGAACTATTCGAACGGATCTGTTGCTCACCAAGTCCGGTGACGGGCGCTAGAGCTACGAATGGCCACATGAGCTCAGGCCCGACTGGCTGAACGATGAGCGGATCAAGAGACAGAAAGTTGTCCTAGAACTCAGAACCAACATACCTCATCGTCAGTATCCGGCTCATGAATGTGGGTTGGGCCATCGCAAATAGTCTGACTTTATGTACACAGATCAGTTGGGGGCTATGTTATTGGATTCATTGATCTTTTTAGCTGGCATCAACTTGCACTGATCTAGTTTACTAGAGGTGTGGTTACTGCTCCGCGGGACCCTTGAAGTTGAGGTGCGTACGTTGGATTGACTGGCCGGGTCCATATAGAGCGTTGTGGGGCATTAAGCTTGTGAGTCCTCTTCAATTACTAGCCAAAAAACCTCGGTAGATGTGCGCTAGGATCTAAAATAGTCGTACTCCACGGACAGGCTCATGATGCAGTGTGATCCTGAGGTCTCCGCATGCAGATGCTGACCGTGTTGGTTACGATTAGAATTAAGTATTGTATCACGGTGGAGCCACACCGCGTACAATCTGTTCGCACTGTAAAGATCATGATGGAATTGGGCGTCTGGTAAAGACGGATGACTCGGACGCGGTTAGTCAGAACTCAGTAACGTTTAATGGACATACACGTCAGTGGACACAGCCTTCGTACTTTCGTAGGCTCCTCATTGTGGTACACGCACTGTCAGCTGACGGTTCCGACTGGTCTCGAACCTCCCATTCGAGGTTGAATTGACCATCGAACTGGCCATTACCTTCAAGGGTTTCGGAACCAGACGGACGAGTGCATAGTTTGAATGAGGAATCCAAGACACGTGGGTAGATCGTGACAGCTATGAGCCAATCAAACGTTCACATGCCAACAATCCCTGCAAAACCTGCTGAATGCTCTATCGCGTTTATAAATACACGAATAACCTCCACTTGCCAGGATTCTAACTTCATGCCCTCAACTCTCCGTATGACTGGCAGGTGCTGTTTTTGCCTTGGTATCGGGACGAGTTGGGACTGGAAAAAACGTGAACGAGTAGCCAATCGACTGCCAACGTGGATGGCCGTGCTGGGTACGAGAATCCTCGGTAGTATATACTTACCATATGATGTGGTCCACTAGTATCAGCAAGCCATCTGGCTGGGGTATCTTGAGTCGCGTTGACGTGGAACACCGTGACCAATACATGGTCCCCATCGTCCGCGACCTCGCGCGTTTTACAAGAATCCTCGAACACATTTTGCTTCGTTGAAATGACCCTAGCTTACACAGGAAGAAGTTCATACATCTTCGCGAAATCAATTTCTGCGCTTCTTGGAGAATGAATCAACGAACCTCGCAAGTCTGATCTTCGATAGCATTATTCCTTCTCGGATCAACCTATGTACACGAGTTCGAACCCACATGAATCAAATAACGAACCAAGTCAGTGATGCAGGAACGCACCCTGTTCAGGTCATTGACCATATCCACTCCTGATTCCAAAAATTGTACATGTATTGGTTGGGAACCTGGTTGTTTTGATTGTGTGCTCAACGCCAGGTCATCCCAGACGATTGTCGTCAGGCTCGGCTCGGACTGGTCTCTGAGAACTAGCCGGAAGTTCAAAGATGCTAGCAGGCAGTTTGCGTAACTGTATGTCTCTTAGCACCAATGGCAATGGTCGAAAGAGCGGATAAACCCACAGCTTCGATATGACATAAAACCTGGCCAGGTACTATCAGTGAAGACGAGGTTCGCACTTTCTGGAAGACGTACACGGCGATATGATTAAAGTTATCTTTATAAACGACTCCGAGGATGAGCTCTAGGATCGCAGCGATAGTTGTCACAAGTCCGGTCTCTACAGTCAACCTCGTTAACTTGACCAGGGTGGACTTGTTGTTATTGAAGTAAGATTTTGAAGGACGGAGCTATATGACGTGAGTCCGAGTGAGTGATGTTCCCGGAAACGAGTGCACAAGCAGACGCACGATTAGTATCATGGAGATCGTAATTGCCGAATCACAGAAAACACTACTTCCAAGCCAGGTCTGCCAGGTGTCGGGGTTCCAAATGGCCCAAAACAATAAACGGTGCACTCACCACTAGCCAAGGGGAGAGCTTGTATGTTACCGGCGAGAATAACGTATTGCCGAAGCTTTCCTTTGAAGGGAAAAAGTTTTGCTGTGGAAGATTCTAGTGAGATGGTTGTGATTACAGAGTAACTTATATCAACACGCACAATGAAAGCAAGATATATGACGCTGGTGAGTTGAAGCAGGGAGACCTAAACAAAAACGCTTAATACGCAGCTTGGCGGATCACATACATGTATTACCATCATGATAGGAAACGAGAGCAAGCGGGATTTTCGAATAAATGATATTCTCCAACAATAGAAGCCATGAGTCAATGTAGTCACTTCTGATGATTAGCCACTGAACTATCTGAGCTAATTTGTTGCTCACCAAGTCCGGTGATGGGTGCTAGAGCTTGGAATGTATAAATGAGCTGAGGTGCCATTGGCGCGGAGCTGGACAGATCTGAACCGACAGTTAATGGTGTCCAAAAGGTATAAAATGTCAATGCAGTCATCGATGTTTCCAGTACAAGGATACTGGTGACTAGAACAGTCACAGTCAGTTGTGGACCCATGAAAACCACCCTCACGGTAATCACCTAATGTCTTGATGAGCAATCGGTCATCTGGGAATCTGCTAAAATAGATATCTGAAAACAGTAAGTTGAGAATGTGCAAATCGAACACGATATGATACACACAGGCCTGCACAGCAAGGGAACCCATAAGGCCGAAGCAGAGAGAGTATCCAATGATCTACATATCGTGCGTGGTCAGTATTAACACACAACATAGGAAGCGGTATGCACATACAAAAGGTCCACCGCTGATGAAGCCGGAAATTTAGAATGTAGACAATGGGAGGAAAATTCGCGGGTAGCTAACTCACACTAGTATCGCGCTTAACATATAGTGCCAGAATAAGCAGAAAGTTGTCCTAGAACCCAGAAACTGCATACCTCATTGTCAGCTGTATCCAGCTCTTGAATGCAGGTTAGGACTTCGCAGACGACCTGACTTTATATTCACGAGGAGGTGTCAGTTGGGGGCTATGTGACGTGTCGCGCTCATTGATCTTTAGCCGGTGTCCAATTTAGCTTGGTTGCCTCCGATACGTCCAGACGTCATGATTATTGTGCTGTGTGGGCCTGTGGCACGACCTTTCAGGCTCGGCAATCATGTTGGATTGACCCACCGCCGGGGCTCTATGCAGAGCGCTGCCAGACTCACTATGTAGTACGAGTCCTCTCCAATTAGTAGCTAAAAACTTTCGGTAGATGCGTAGCGAGATACGAGTGAAACGACGAGAGCATGCCGATCTGTCGGACTCAGTGGCGCAACACCCTCAGGCTTGCCGTACGCCACTTGCCGTACTTGGCAGTGGCTTCTTGTAAGTAGCTGGTAGGCAGTGGTACTAGTAGCAGCGCAGCCCTGGACGCTCGAGTTTTCAGCAGTAGAAGACTGATTGTACAAGCACACATTCGAGTCAATCACCATGCCCACAGCTGAATCCACCTGAACCAGGATTTGCACGACATGCGTTGGTTGGGAACGCAACTACAATGCTTCTTCCCATACGGGGACCGTCAGGTTTGGACAAGTGTCCAGGATCCCAAACTGCCAAACGGACCATATGTATGCACAGATTTCAGGACAAATCACGCTCTGATGAACACGTTCAGCAGAGGGGGGGACTAGGCACCTATATGTATAAACAAGATGCGCTGATCGAATGGTATGTTCACCGGATGCATTGTCTTGTGTAGCGCGAATGCTGTGCGGGTATAACCCAGACGACCCGACGCGTCTAGCATATTCTCATAGAACATGGATGCAATCATTTCCCGTGCGCATCATCCACGGCCCACATCGTCCGGATGACGGAACGGAACCCAGCAAGCTGCTTCGGCGAGGTTGATAATGACGTCTGGACTCGATTCGTCGCCAATGGTGGTGTGGCAGGCAGAGGTATGTAGAGTGTGGGTGTTGCATTTCGTCATATCGTTGACTTTCAGTTGTCCGTCGTGGAGCGCGAACGCGGATTTGAAAGAATCTGTGTTGTTTGGGATCCCGTGGCAGGCGGGGGTGGACCCATTCGTTCTTACTCAGCGCTCAGTCTTGAGCTAATGCGTGCGACGTGCTGCGTCAGTGGCAGTGCGATACGCTGGCTAGTTCCGACGGAGAGAAGCAGTTGCCCCTGTCAAAGTGCCTAATATGAAATGTGGTCGTTTTGAAGTCGTAACTGGACTCGACTGACCCTGATGAGTCTGGCACGAATGAGGGCCGGCAAGGTTGGCGCATACATATCAAGATCAGAGATGTTCTGTTGCCCCCTGCCATACATGAGGCCCAGTACCATGCAATGGCAGAAGAGCTGTCAGGTACCATCATATCTGAGCAAGACTGAAACGTCAGATCAACTTCGACTATGGGTGAGACGACGTCATCCCGTAAGATGAACGCAAGGTTCCTTCATCACGTCGCTGACCTTGGTGTGTGGATACAAAGCGAAGATCCGATGATGATTGACCAACGCGTGCTCTTGTGATTTGGAGGAGATATGAATAGGATCCCTGTATCGAGGCGACTAATTCTGGTGCTACCAAGTAGGAAAGATCAGCTGCGAGGTTGTTCAACCACTGTCTGCGAGTCTGAAAGAACGAAGTTCCAGTGTCAAGGATGCTGGCCTTGTCGAGGTCGGCCATCCCACGTAACCGGTTGTGTCGTATCATGATGGCAAGATGACGTGCGATGTTGTGGGGCGCAGCCGCGCAGGGGATGCCCGCGTGAGCAGAGTCATTCGGTTGATGTCAAACCAGCTGAAAACCGCGGCTCCTCATGAAGTTAACAGCGCTGCTGGAAGGAACACAATGCTTACCAGGACGAATAGAGAAGAGAGCAGTAACGTGGTGAATAAACAGACGGGAAACTGAGGAAGGACCCTGTTCAGTCTGCCAAAAGTTTTTTAGGTGGTCGTGACACCGACGACGGTGACGATGCTGAACCCGGATGCATATCTCGAAACTCTGCTCGCAGCCTGGAGATTTCGTGCTGGGGACGTCAGGCAGGGAGAGAGAGGAAATAGGAGTGAAAGGTGGTCCTTGCGTGAGACAGGCCTTCCGTAGGCGTAGCGCAGAGCAGGACTCGGACCGTGGGACCGAAACCTGAGCTGGCTGACCGGGGTGTGCAGAGAGCCAGAGAGCGAACTCCGGCCCAACGCACAGAAGGCCTGCCAAGGGAAGGACTCAAGTGCGAAACAGTGAGGAGAACAGGAGAGAAAAGACTGTATTGCTCGGAGAGGCTATGGATGCTACGAAAAACAAGGGCAATGGTGGGTGGGGCAAAAAGTACATTAAGGAGAAGGGAGAGAGAACGATCCGACGTCGAGGGGACGGAACAAGATGCGCAGATGCGGGATCGCGCATCTTATCATGCCTCGACGTCGGACCACTTCGATCCGTCGCTGTGCTGGCGATCCGCCGAAGCTCTCGCGACTTTGGTGTCGTACTCTCGCTAACGTCTTCCACGACCAGCTCAACTTTACTCAACACCTTCAATGCCCCCGCTGCCGCATTTGCCCAGCTCCAGGACCCCATCTGGAGACTTTTCGTTTTACAACACAAAAGGACCACCTGACAGCATAACGAGCGGAGAGGGAGTCTGCAGTAAGTGTCTAAAATGTACAGTGGGATGTATGAAAGTCTGGGAAAGGCTGGATGTCCTGGGACTCTGGAAGACTGGAGTGGAATGGCTAGTTTGCTGAGGAGAGGAGGGCATCTCTTTTGTCAATGACATGCACGGATTCTTGCACCGTCGCGTTCCCACCCCTCTCCCCGATCAGTCCCATTCCACCCCACTCAGCACCTATTTCTTCCTGGACTCGCCCACCCAGGATCAGCTGGTGGTCATGGACGCGTGTCTGTACAATCTGTATGACTTGCCTCGCGCAAAACAAATTTTTGAGCGACTACGAAAATCTACCTTGGCCGAATCCCTCCTCGAGACGGATATACAATTCTTTCTTGGAGGCCTGTATCGAAATGGTGTCCATAAAGGAGCCACAATAGCGCTCTATGGGTTGAGGAGGCATGGTCATTGCATGAAGCCATGGAGAATGGGTCCGAAAATATCCACCCAACCGCACAGACCTATGCATTTATGCTTCTTTCCCGGTTACGGTAAGATGGTCGGTCGTGTAACATGACTACGTGTCTTACCAATGGCTGCAGACTTAGCTTCGACCCTAGTAATGACATGACATCAGCAACAAGTCTAAGGAAGCTGCTCAGCAGATTCACTGTGCGTGGCATATCCATTCGGGACGTTATATCTGATTGTGTCTTCACCTTGTCTGAAGAGGCATCGGAAGTCATCCAGTTGCTATCCAAGGTAGCGATAGAAATGAATATGTCACGGGTTATAGCGGAACTTGGTCAGGTAGAAGCTATGGGGACTGGTGATTTGAACACTAAACGACGTGCCAGAGGTGACACCAGTCAAGAAACTCGCGGTCAGTCGGTCATTCGATGTCAGTTACTCATTCTGATTGTTCTTCTCACAGGATGCATCCCAAGAGATATTGTTGATGAAAATGGCAACGTTATTCGCTCTGCCAGTGGCGCGGTAGAAGAGATCCCATTTAATTTGGACAACCCACGCAAGCATCTCGCACAGGTTACCCTCGCTCGTCGCGTTCTTCCTGAAGATGTTGCGTCCCGTCAAAAACTACTCGAGGCGTCTGTCTATGACGTCGCCGTGGAGCGGCTCAAACACGAGGCCAAAGTCTGATGAGATAGGTTTGGGTCACGTGAATGTGGGTCTTCGCCGTGCAGATCTTCAAAGATGGATGTGGGATTGGCACCAGAAGCTTCGCGTTCGCCTGGAAACCGAGATTACAGACATCATTGCTGCTGAGGCAAAGCAAACTCAAGGTATGTGCTGATTTATAATGGCGAGCAACACACGCCAACGCCATCTAGGAGATAAAACCACGCATCTGGATCCATTCTCGTCATTCGTGAAGCCCAAAATGCTCTCGCTCATCACCATCCTCGAAGTGATGCGATTAAATAGCACGGGTGGTATCGCCGACGGTATGAAGCTAGCTCGTGCTCTCCTCACTGTTGGACGCGCAGTTGAAAATGAGTACAAGGCTCAGATATGCAAGCGCAACAACATCGCAATGCCTTCGTTGCATCGCGTCGGCGACCACAGTTTCTTCACGGGCTTAGGCTACAGGGATCTGCATGCACGACGAGTCACAGCTGCCAAGTACATTCAGGATAACGAGGAATGAACGACAGAGTGAACGCAGTTGTTGCGCGTGCGGGTGGGAAGTATCCTCGTCGACTGTTTGATGGACGTCACCACTGTCGAGCGTACAGCATCGATAAACGGACCGGTGAGGAACTGTAGGTGTAGTTTTTGTCTCTCTCATGTTCTTGGGGGGCTAATCATGTTCGTAGGAAGGAGAGGCAGTTCGCGTTTTACCATGTATACGAATACGTTCGTGGTCAAAAATTGGGAGTCATCCGACTGAATCCTGTCGTCGCCGACTGACTCGCCAAGGACCCATGTGCGAAACACTTCATCCTCGCCATCTTCCTATGCTTGTTAAACCCAAGCCATTGCTCGCTCCTGACCATAGGCGAATACATTTATAACAAAAGTGGATTTTTTTTTTTCTTGTCCTCCGAGGCAGGTCCGCTGACGTGACGATTCAGCTTCTGTCATGCGTTTCAAGGATTGTCAGGAACAACAGAGCTATCTCCATGCATCCTCTTTGGGCAATCTCGAGCTCGCATATGCTGGGCTGGACGTTCTGGATTGCCCAGTTGCTGCTGGCCCGCGCGCGTGCTGTCCGAGACGGATTCATCAAATGGCACGGAGCGCCTCCCTGAGCAGTCCCCCCGCGTGTCCGTGCTGGTGTTGGCGCGGGCCAGAGGTCGAGCGTGCTCGCGAGGCCTATCTCTCGTGCTGGCGGTCAAGCCGGAGTCTGAATTTGGTTGTCGACCGACAATGTTGTTGCTTACGTAGGCGACACTTTCAAGCCAGCTGGCCGCATTGCTGCTGTATCCTCATGGCATGCATTGCCTATCGTGAACGGAAGCCCTGTCAGGCAAGCTTGAGGTGAAGCTTCCTCCTCGCCACCAACATAATGCCTGCAGCTCGAGCACCGACAAAAGCAAACGTTCTGATTGTGGGCTCCACGGGCGTCGGAAAATCGTCATTAGTGAATCTTCTGACAGGAGCCACTACCGCCACTGCAGCCGTTCCCGGTAACGGCCAGCAGCCTGCCAGGACTGCACGAGCTGCATCAGAAACCGTCCATCCATATTCAGATCATCATCCATCCCATCATCCATCGCCACCATCGTTAGATGCATCTGTACCTCATAATCCTCGTCCACCAGCCGGCTTGGGCTCCACCAAGGGCTCCCAAAATAATAGCAAGATCTGGAGCACGAGCACGACGGAAGAGCGCGAACGGATCAAAGAGTTTTGGCTCGGTCTAGGAGAGGATGAGCGTCGCAATTTGGTCAAGATCGAGAAGGACACTGTTTTGAAGAAGATGAAGGAACAACAGCAGAAGCATTGCTGTAGTTGTGCTGTCTGTCGGCGGAAGCGGTTGGTCCCTTTTTCAATTGCCTTGATTTCGACAGAATGAATAACTGGATTTGGAATCTTTTTCTCTGACTGTGTCCCGGCATCCTCATCAATCGACGTCCTTTAGACATGCGATCGAAGAAGAGCTTGAGGTACTGTACGATGCTTATTACGAGGAACTAGAACAGTACGCGAACTATCAGCGGCGCTATGTCAATTCCGGCGGCACCATACCACCTCCACCTGGGCCTGGGCCGTTTCCTGGCAGCGTCGAACTCGATAAGAACGGTGCTGTTATTCACCCTCATACTAAACCCACACATCATCCTCCGCGGTCGAATAGAACACCCGCTCTTACCAGTGGCCGAAAACCTCCGAAACATGAGAGTGAGTTTGATGATGAGAAGGCGAACGGTCGAGACGAGCTCTCTAATCTGGACAGTAGACTCACAACATGCACGTCACCATTTATCTGCGCTTGTGCTTTTTCTCATCTTTGTCACAGGGCCCAACGATATCCTGACTGTTGCCGACGATCTGTTAAAAGATGATGGGCAGAAGTTTTTGGAGATGATGGAGCAACTTGCCGAACGTCGGATGCAACGTGAGGAGGAAGCCGCGGCGGATGTCGAGGATGATAGTGATGTCGAGGAAGATGTCGAGGAAGATGTCGAGGAGGAGGAGGACGACGACGACGATGAGGAAGATGAGGAGGGCGAAGATGAGGACGAAAAGGAAGAGGAGGTGAGATCTCAACGGTGGCTTTCCCTCCTTGCGCTCAGCGATGTATCTGACATGAAGGTCATGACTGAGGAACAGAAGATAGAGGCGCAAAAGCAAAAGCGGATGTTTTCTATTTTTGCAGCCCGCATGTTCGAGCAGCGCGTCCTTCAAGCGTACCGCGAAAAGGTCGCCCAGGAACGTCAACAACAGCTCCTTCGCGAACTAGAGGACGAAGACAAGCTCTCGAAGGAACGAGAGGCCAAGAAACAGACGCAGAACCAGAAGAAAAAGGACAAGAAAAAGTATAGCGTGCTTCACTCTGTTTCGCGCACTGATACTCAAGCGTGGTTTCAGGCAGCAGAAACTTGCAAAGGAGGAAGAGCGAGTGGCCAAGACTGCGGAGGAAGCGGCCATGAAGGCAAAGCAACGAGCACACGAGGAGGAGATGCGGAAGAAACAGGAGAAAGAGAAGGCCAGGCGCGAAGCTGCTCGCAAGGCCGCCGAAGAGGAGAAGCAACGCAAGGAAGAAGAGCGTCTCAAACGCCTTGCAGAGGAGAGGGAGCGGGAACACAAGCGCAAAGAAAAGGAGGAAGAAATGTGAGCGACCGTGCTAACCAGCAAGTGCGTTAATAAACTTACCTCGGTGACGGTTGGTCTAGGTTCTCTGGTAACTTGAATGAGTGTATCACTCGAGATAAAGAATCACCGGTAGCGGCAGGTGGGTGCGCAGACATTTATGAAGGTACACTCCATGTGCCCCCGAGAGTAATGAAGGTAAATACCAATCGTATCCTTTCGTATGACGACCGAAATATTTCCTTAGGTCGCAATAAAAGTTATCAAGGTGTACTCCGCCCAAGACAATCATCCAAAGACAACAAAAGTGCATATGGAAGTACTCTGTGATATCATCTCCCCTAACACGAGATTTTCCAGAGACTGCGACGCGAGATCAAATTATGGATGAGGCTTAACCATACCAACGTTTTATCGTTGCTTGGGACAACAACAAAATTCGGACCGTTCCTCGCAATGGTGTGCCCGTGGCTCGAAAATGGCACGCTGACGTCGTATCTGGGACGCTGCTGTGCCGACCTGGAAATACAGCAAATCCTCGCTCTGGTATGCGCGATCTTTAGAGTGGTTGATTTAAGATGTTGATTATTTTGATGATGCAGATTCATGATGTTGCTTCTGGCTTGCAGTACTGTGAGTGCTTGTGACAACCTATCCATCACTAACGTGAAACATTCTCCTTGGCAGTGCATTCGCAATCTGTTGTGCACGGTGATTTATCTGGCGTATGTAATATTGTCCATGTTCGTTAACGATACAGGTGGCCTGACATGCTGATCATGTAGTCCAATGTACTCATTGGCGCGAATGGCAGAGCTTGTATCGCCGACTTTGGTCTCTCAACGATATTGGATGAAATAGGAGGATCGACATTTGCCACCTCCTCCACTGGAAAACCAAGAGGGACGTTGCGATGGGCAGCCCCCGAGCTGCTTGGCCTTGTGGATCACGGAGATGCGAAGACTCAGCATACCAGACCAACAATGCAAAGTGACATATACTCCTTCGGTAGCATCATATTGCAGGTCTGTGGTGTTGCCGTGTCGCAGTACTTTCCACACCCATGACAATCCTGAGCAGATTTTGTCAGGCAAAATCCCGTATCATTACTATCCCCTCGATATACGGATCGTTGCTGCCATTTTCAACGAGGAGACGCCTATGCGGCCGGATAATCCACGTGTCACGGACCGTCGGTGGGGGTTCATCCAACGTTGTTGGTCTCCTTTCAGGAATGTCGCTCAGCGGCCTTCTAGTGAAGAGATTGTCGCGTTCTCAACAGAAGAACTTGTCGGGAATTCTCCATAAGGGAGCAAGGAGGGCCATACGTAGGACAATCTTGTGAAGGTACCCATCTCGCCTCTCCAGCAGCTTCCAAGTTCCGTTCTGGACCGGAAAACGCTCCGCTGCGACACTTGCGCCAACCACTTCCTCCGTTCCTCCCTAGTCATATATTTATATTGCATGTAGACTACTTTACATGCAATACATTTTCTCTCACTGCGTACACAGAGTGACATCCAAAGAGTTCACACTTGGGGTGCCGTATATGGAGTAGTAATACCAAGTAATAATACTATGACTGTCACATCTTAAGCTCAAAAAACGGGGCTGTGAACCGAATACTTTAAGAGGACGACACGAGGTGACTCATGGCACGTTCACAGATGGCCAGCAACATGTTTTGACACACTGGGTCGATGGCGAACTTGGAATCGGTCGCAGTGCCAGTGGCGAGGACATGATCGTCGCGGTTGTCGCTTGGATTGTTCGGTTGCTGTCCCGCGCGCGTGCCGTCCAAGCCAGATTCACCAAACGGGACGGAGCGCACGAGTTTCCCGATCTGATCGAGGAGCGCCTCCCTGAGCAGTCCCCCTGCATGTTCGTTCCCGCGTGTCGTTGCTGGCGCTGGTGGTGGTGTGACGCAGAGGTTGAGCGTGCTCGCGAGGAACCACCCGGCGTCTCTCGTCGCGAGCGCGCGGACGCGGTCTGCTCTCGTGCCGGCGAGTCTTTCGAGGCGTTTTGTACGCGACTCGGGTACTGGACGTTGTTGTGTTCGAGGTTGAGGTTGAGACTGAGGAGGGGGATGAGATTGCGCGGAGAGTGGGGTCGGGTTCGGGGTAAGTAGCAGTGGTGGATCCGATGACGTAGCCAGTGGTTGTTGAGAGGACAGCTGGCGCGAACTTGAAGATGGAGATGGAAGGGCAGGCGGAGGGGCAGGGATGAGGACTGCGTACAGCGCCTCGAGCTCACGGATCGTCTCGAGGCCGAGTCGGTCCCTAACACCGCTTGCGATATTGTTGCTCCCCCCACTGCCGCCTGGGCCGGGGGAACGGACCAAGGGTGGGAGAGCATCCAGAGCCTTAAGCGACGTGCCGATGAGGGCGAATACGTCGGTGTGGACGTCAGTCTTGTTCGGAGGACCGACGGGGGCGGTGGTACACTTGTCCTTGTCCTTGTCCTTGTCCTTGTCCTTGTCCTTGTCCTTGTCCTTGTCCTTGCCTCTTCCGACGAACCGACCAGCCTTGTCCCTGTCTTGCTTGAGCGACGCGGAGACAAGCGGCGCAAGGCGCGCAGAACAGAGTGGGGTGAGGGCACGTAAGAGCGGCAAAAGGATGCACTCGAGGAGGTGGTCGACGACCTTGTCGACGAGTGCGTGCGCGTTGGTGGTCTGTGGGCACTGGCGCGGACGTTTTGACTTGGTTGTGTCCTGGAGGGTGCGGACCAGGGTGTGCAAGGCCGTCCGGAGGACGTACATGAGGAGCGGGGACGCCAGCACGATGCGTGCGCTGTCTATATGCGCTGGGTCGAGTCGCAGAGGTGCGCCGAGCGCGACTTGGGTATGTGAGTCGGGACTCGGGTTCGGGGGGGAGAACAAGAAGCGGTGGGTGGTGTCGAGCGCGCGGAGGATCGCGTCGGTGAGGCGTGATGCATACGCAAGAAGGTCTGCGTTGGGAGGAGCGAGGGCACCTTTCAGAGAGGCATACGCTGCGACGAGCGATGGCGACGAAGGGTACTGGGACGAGAGAAAGCGCGACCAGTCTACACGCGCTCAGGGATTAGCGTATATGCGCGTACATCGGTGGCTTACCAGCACGACTTTGGTCCCAACTCCACTCGGGCTCGTGTTGGTCCTTGGTGGGATTCTTTTTGCTCTTCTTCTTGGGCGGGGGTGCGTCCGAGGTCGATGCTGCCTGCGACGCGTCGGTGGGGAGTTTTGAGAGCACTAGATTATCTTCAGGGCGTGAGTGGGCAGAAGCATGGTGGACACGTACATTCTTGATCGGCATCGCGTTGGGCTTTGAGAGTCGCGAGCTGTTTCTCGAGCTCGAGGGCGTACGTCCGCCAGTCTCGACTGTCATTGTCCTTGGTTGCGAGTGGAAAACGGGACTGGAGATCGAGCAGGTAGGCTGTTTGGAGATGGTATCTGCGTGTGACTCGAGGGAGTGAGCACTTACATGCGGTCGACTGATCTCTGGGCTTGTGTTTCAACGCTGCCAGAGCCTGTGTCAAAGGTTAGATCGCATGTCAGGGAACAAGACGTTGCATACGATGGCTATCCGAACGACGGAGCAAGGATCGGACTGGGACATTCTACACAAGTACTCAATAACGGGCACACGCTAGTTACAGCTCATAATTCATGAATTTTGAACGCAAACTGCTAATGAACACAGCAAGGTAGAGGGCACATTGTTTACTTTGACTCCGTATCCTTCACTTTGGACTCGAGCTTAGCCTGTAGACGTTCGTCAGCCCTCTTCGGTGAAAGTGTAAGACAGTTTTAGCAGTTAGCTGGAATTGCGACGCACAAGCTCTTTCTTCTTCTCTTCAATCTATACAAGTAATTGAGTATCAATGTTGACAAGGATAGCAAATTCGACATACGTCAGCCTTGAGCTTGCGCAACAGTTCGGCGTCATGTCGCCGTGCGTATTCCTCTGTGACATGTCAAACCCCTGTAATCATGCAAGCCAGTCAAGCCCACCTTCCTGACCCCTTTCCCTCTTTCTGCAGGATGGGTTAGTTATCGAGCCTCACTGGAGACTCAGGAAAACTCTCACCCAAATTCCTTGCTTTGCGCAACACTGCCCTCCCTGCTGCTGGAAGTGTACGCCCTCACAAGAATTGCGCGGGTAGCAATGGTGGCGGGTAGTCTGCGGGTAGCAACTGAAAGCATTGTGAATGTCGTCCGACGGTGTAGCGAGCTTGTTTTTGTAGTCGGCGCAAGGACGTGCAACGGCGTGACACCCGAATAAGTTTGTCACTCCGTCCGTGTCACGTCACACACAATCTGGTTCTCTCTTTTGCAGTCATGTCCTCGGTCCGTCTCTTCACGCAGCTGGTCAGTGTCCTCTTCTGTCGTCGTCGTCGTGCTCATCGTTGTGCTCGTCGACAGTCTCGAAGTGCCCGCAGTGCACGTGCCTTCTCTTCCTCTGCTACCCGCCAAGGTACTCTTTCCGCATTTCGCCGAAGCGCATTGACATATCCACCCTACAGTAGACCTCGTCCAGGACTTCTACCTCAGAGAACTCAAGTCCTACAAACCACCCGTCGCCGTGCGTATTCACCCCGTCACTCGTTTTTCTGACTTGGAACCGTGATGTCGTAGGCCAAGGACGCCCACGTCGGAAACGTCAAAGTGTTCACGTCACCTACCACACCCAAGCCCCCCGTTCTCCCTGCAGACCTCGCAGCGGACCTTGCCGAGTATGACGTTGCGGAACCAACAAAAGCGGAGGTCGAGGCCGTCAAGCCCACGGGAGAGGAAGTCGGAGGCGGCGCAGAGGCATTCTTGACCTTCTTGGAAGCAGATGTAAAGCCTGCAGAGGCTCACCACTGATGTTCAAAACTAGACCGACGACTGGTTTAATAGATGTCGTGTTTGCTCCGGACCCCGTTGGATTTCACTACTGCTGACTTGCAAAACTAATTTTGGCTGCAAGCTCGTCAATCAATCTTTGGGCTGTGAATATCCTCGTTCCCTCATCAACTTCTCGTGTAACCATCAAGGCCATTCTTGCCTAACGGAGTGCTGCACTATGTAGTCCCTCAAATGTGGTTTCTCATGAACCACCGTGTTTCGTCTCTCACATCATCGTACCTCCGGCTCAGGCGTCCGTCGCAATGACTCCCCAGTCGCTTGGCGCGCGTCGGCGGCATGCATCTACGTCCGATAATGATGACAAGTCTACGCTACTGGGGAGTGTAGATCACAGCAAATATCCCCCTCGTCACAAGGTAACGCAACGACTGCACGCCATCCTGTGTCGCATCCTACATCTCCTCTTGGTCATCCTACATTTCGGTCTGTTCATCATATCTGTAGATCACGCCGAACATGGCGTAGTTGTGCCCATTGGCTCCACCGCCAACGACCTGACTACCTTGTTGAGTATCGGACTCCAAGCATTCTACACGGTGCGTTCGATATCTGCCCTATCGTCTCACATTTTCTTGATGCTTTTCATACATCAAAGTATACACCGCCATCCTTCTCCTTCTCACGCAACGACTCACGCTTAAACGTGATTTATCCCATCCCCAGTTACTCGCCGCTATCCACGACACCTCGATTGCCTGGAGCGGAATCGGGGCTGCCATCCTGTCTCTCTGGCGGCAGACAAAGGTCCGCGCGTCAGCGTTCCGAGTGTTCGCCATCGTACTGTACCTCTTGAACCTGATGTCCCTTCACGTCAACTCGTCCTCCCTCCTTCAATTCCAGACGTTCGCGAGCACGAAGGTCGGTCCGATTTCCTCCGCGCTGACTTGGTCCGACGTATCCCTAACTGGGAGGTGCTGTCCCCGAACGTTGGTGTCGGACAGGCGACGGTGCGCGCGGAGACGCTTCACGTCGACTGTGGGCTGGTACCGAACACGCTGTTCGACATTCAAGTGACTGGGAGTACGTCGACGTTGTTCACGGACAAGATGCAACCCCAAGGGGGGTTTGCGACAATCTCGATGTTGACGGGTAGGGTCGTCTTTTGTTTGCATGACTCGACGTGGGTTACTGGTCACCTTCGTAGGTCCAAGCAGCATTTTTTCGTTACCAGACATCAACATGCAATTATTTGGAATGAAGGAGATGGTGAGAAGAAACCATGTCGCTGTCGGCGAAGCTAATGGGATTTACCAGAGAACCATGTACTTTCTGACAAACGCCCTCCTCGACATAGACGCGAATCTGCTTCCCCAAGTTAACATGACTGTCGATCTACCCAGTAAGCTACGCTGTGTGCGATGTCACTTCCACGCACGGTTGTTCACATTGGTTAGTCGTGAATGCGACGATACAAACCTACCTGATCGCTTGCGGAGCACGCCTCGTGTCGGGAAATGCCACCGTCAATGCCACGTCGGGCCAATTGTTGGAGCTGGTACCCTCTCCGGAGCAGACGCCTAATACGTCGTCGACATGGGAGATCCTCGACATGTCCATGAATACGGATTTGGGTTTCGATGACACCTATTTCAACGGGGTAAGCTCGATGCGGTCTGCCTTGCGCATTGGACATGATGATCATCCGCCCAGAGTGTGTATCCCTTTACCATGAGTCCTTCGGTCAGCCCCTATGGATGCGGCTGGGCACCCACAATGTATGACATGTGGGGTCATTCCTGTATTGAGCTTACTGCATTTCTCTAACTTGGTCGTATGATCGACAGCGGGTTGATGACGTGGCTGGGCGACAACCACATAAACTGTATCGCACCCAACACCTTTGTGCTCCGTCCCGTCGACATGCAAAACGCGCTTGCGCGTCTGCTCGCCACGTCGTACTTTACGGGTACGTGCCATCCGCTGCAATGACTGACGGACAGCACGTTCAATTCTCGACATGTTAGCGAGTCTCTTCGGCGCCAACGGCGGCTTTCAAAAACAGGCCAGTGAGGTGTATGTCACGATGCCCGTCTTGCAATTGCAGCTCAACGTGCGTACATGGGCCGTCTCTCCTACCCTACCTGACGCAAGTCTAAGCCGCTCTCTAGATCAATATCCTCCCTGTAAGCATACCTCTCCTCCCAGACGCAGGTTCTCATATCAATCGATTACCCCTGCTATGCTAATGGACCGTAAAAACAGCTCTGCTTCGTCACCTCCGCCTCCATCACCCTCTGCTTCCTCTGTCTCTACCTCACCTACACCGGGTCCGCACGTCGAGGCACCCCGATCGTGCACGACCTCGGGGTGCTCGAGGTGTTGTGGCCCTCGTGTCGCGTGCCGCGGGGAGGTTTGGGGTGTGTCTTGCGGGGGGTGCGGAGGGTGGGATGGGCGAGGATGTGGATGTGGAGACGAAGGTGAACGCCGACGATGGTGAACGTTTGATGGACGTTGGTAAAGACGAGGACGCGACCGATCGGGATGGGACGACTTCGGCTGCAATCGCGCCTCGGCGTGTTGCGGATCGTCGGACATCCGTCTTATGGCCTGGGCCATGACAGGATGAAACGTCATTCTCCGAGTCGACTTGTCCGTATCCTGCACACACAATCGGGTCGCACGGATTCTTTCCGGAACATGTGAAGAGACGGTTCGAGGTCACTTCAAAGACAACTGCCAGCGAGTCAGGGATCGCATGACGGCTTCGCTGACAGATGACAGTGTGTGAGATCGACGTGCACGCTCCGAGTCGGCTATACCATGTGCCAAGCTAAACAAAAAAGTGTATTAACAGCTCGTCAAGTAACCAAGGTCCGAAACCACCGTCGAAACAATGACGAAGACATGGGCATATGTAGATCCAAGTAGATATCGTGTCAAATCGTACTCGTTGGTATCGACGGCGGGTATGAATAGGGCGTCTCCAAACAAAAACAAAAAAAAGTAGGTACATGTGTTCCTTGGATACAGTCCTCATTAGACCAACCAAAGCGCGGCGTTCCGACTCCAACTCTCAGTTTCGGCGGAATCTGCGCCAAAAGTTGGTCTTGGCGCTTGGCGCGGAACCCGTCGTGGCACTAGCCATGCGGTGGCGTCTGCGACCACAACACACGGTGAAACCAGCCAAGATAAGGAGGATCATCGAAGTAAAGGTGAGCCAAAAGCCTTTGACAAAGTGCGTCAGCACATGATTGCAGATCGCGAGCGGGACCAACATACCTGGTCCGGTGACGGTGTTTCCGCCGAACCCGAGGTCGCCCATTTGATTCTTAAAGTAGGCATAGAGGGCAATGTCGATGGCGAACGAGATGAGGGCCAGGGTAGCGGCGAGGAAGGAAACGAGAGAAGCGACGAGCGTAACGGTAATGTGTTGCGAGAACGAGAGAAGGAGCGCAATAAAGGAAACGCCACACGCTATATCGACAAAGGCAACGTGGTCAGAAACGGAGACGGGTGGAGGCAAAGCAAACAACACACCAACGGGGTGGACGGCGAGACCGAGGGTCCACGAGGATCCGATGTAGACTGTGTTGTTTGCGCTGTTTTGGAGGGACAACGAATAACCGTGGCCTATGACCATGAATGTGAGCGACAAGTCAGCGACGGACTGGTCAAGGACGGACCAGTTTCACTGCAGACCACGTTTCCGTTGAGTGCAGTGTAGCAGTAACTCCTGTAAACGGATAAGGATATGACCCTGCGTGAATTAGGGAGACGGCGCACCAAATACCCAACTGAGGCAGCACATGACCGAAGGCGTATCAACGGCCAAGCTCAGAGACCGATGGGGTTAACTCACTCTAAGTTGTGACAGTTGTTGATCACCAGTCACCTCGACTGTGCCGTTGGTGTGCACGCGGGCGATGTCCATCGCGGTGAGATAGGGAAGCGAAATGGAAACGATGAAGAGGAGAACAAAGGCAGCAAAGAGGAAGAAGATTGCAGGGATGCAGAAAGCGCGCGACATCGTGATAGGGTGTGTCGTCGGCGTCGTCGGGAGCGACGTGAAGGAAGGTGAGGGAGGTGAAGGGAGGCAAAAACATGCGGAGTCGTTTGAGCTTTTTATTATGCACGATCCAAGCGCAGGGGTACCAAACCCGGAAATGCCCAAGCCGCACACAGCCCACTTCCGACACGCGAGCGTTCTCCACGATCGCCAGCCGATGTCAGCCAAAACGCTCTTTCTGGAGGGCCTACCAGTAACAGGGCTTGCCAATAAGTTGATTCGGGTGTCTCTACGTGTAAAAAACACAACAGATTGGGGTTCGAACTCGCAGCTTGCAGAAAGACTTCTCTCAGAGGAGCCATTTGGGTGCGAATAGCGGACAATATGATCAAACTTGAAGGTGTATTAGCCCGTACTACGTACGTAGGGATCGACCGGCGGACACGAAAACAACGACTCTTCGGTGTCTTGTATCCAGGGTAACCCGCCCATAGACTCATACGACTCGGAGGACTCCAACAGTGCAGGAACTGGTTTTATGCCCAACGACTTATTTGCAGACACTACATAAGTATATGAGCAGCGCGTCCCAAACCTCTGATCGAGTTCGCATCGCGGCTTTCTAGGTATGTCTCTCAGTGCATTCCTTCAAGTATCCGCTGACGATCATTGGCTTTGTCGGAACAAGTCACATATCATAAAACAAGAACGAAAAGCAAGTTGTGTCGAGTCGACGCTCTCCCTTCCATAATCATGTTTCCATCCACAGTTGATCACGTCAATGAACACAACACTACTCAGGCCTCAGGGTCATCCAGATTTTATATGAATGAGAAGTTTGGTACTGGGTCCCTGACTTGGTCCACGCGCAACATTCTATAGGACCAACTTGAAGGGGCCTCAGAGGCTTGATTGCCAGCTTGCATTACCACCACCACCATCACACCGTACACACAAGGTCGCCCTAAACGTTATGTGGGGATCAGACTCGGAGGAGGAGAATCCTTACGCAGTTAAGGAGGTGGAGGTAAAAGAAAAAGATCCTCCACCGTCTGGCGTAACAGGGCTGGCCCTTGCAGAGCACTACTTTGGCCCTTTGTTATCACCCGTCGCTGCGACACCTGCGCAGTGGACAGCATACACGGAGCACCGTCGGGGTGCCAACGTCAAGTACAACAACATCTTCGATCGTCGAAAACAGTCGATTAACGACACCGTCGCCGCAATCGAAAAAGATTTGAGTCTGGACAACGGTACTCTCCAAAAGGGCATTTCAATCTTGGGGCGACTCGTCGAGTGGGACGGCAATGAGGTGAGTGGGGACTGTCTTCTATCCTGCTGGCCAACTCATCGACACCATCTTCTCAGCCCCGTGATGCGGATGTCCTTGTTCGGATCTACTCCCCCGCAACACCAAAGTATATCGACGTGCACATCAAGTACCACTGTCGTGCTCGGATGCATGAGATCGAATGGTGTTATTCGCTCGGATACAGGATCTACAACCGCATTTCCGGTGATCCCACCGCCTACCATGATCCCTCTACAAACGGCCCTCCATCCATGTGGCACTCTCGGGGAGGCTGGCAGCCGATTTGCTGGGCATACTATGACGACGAGGATAACTACGGTCCCAAGTGGCGTCGAAACGAGGTGGCGGATATGGGACTTCACGAAGAAGGCGTGCTTGATGTTCACGAAGCACTCTTTGGACCCATCGAGACGCCTCCGAGCGACGACGCCGATGCGCTTCTTGCATACAGGCGGAAGCTTGTCGCGACTGCGCGCCTCCTTTTCGCTGCGGTGGGGATAGACTACGAGGTTGCCTGTACGGACGAAGAAACAGATCAATGGCCCCGCAGGTGGACGCTGGAAGGCTTATCGGACAAGTGGGTTGCTCGGGGGATACGGGAAGCGTGCGGGTTCCACTTGAGTGGTGATGCAGAGGCGGCGAAGCGTGGGAAGGAGCAACAAAGATATTATGCGGTGGGTGAAAACTACGATGACGAGGATGATGAGGACGAGGATGATGAGGATGAAGAGGATGGCGGAGATAACGAAGATGATGACGGGGAAGGTTTCTACGGTGAGCCCAATTAATTAATGACAAAGAAAGACTCCGGTATATGCACATTTCCGGCGATTGGTCCGACTTGGAGCAAAGCAGAAGTATTTTTTGTGATCATATCATTCATGAATCTAATCAATTTGTTCCGCACTTCATATGGCGTAGAATTCAACCCGGTGTCATTGGTATTGGTGAGTTCTCCATTATCGATTGTCCGGGTAGCAGACACGAAGAGGCCCTTGATTGATATGTACGTAAAGGAACGACTTTCCATTATGCTTTATGATCGACCAGAGATAGAAACTCGAAACTGGATTCTCGCATATATCTGGGTGGAGTACTTTGACGATACGAGTCCTCACTGGCAGTCAAAGAATATTAACAAGTACCAAGTACTCGGTATGAGGCATGCTTGCTGTTGCCGCGATGGAGGACGAGTTAGGTCTGGACGATGGTGCGCTCCAACTGACGTCTCAATATTCATGGCGCCAGCCGAACAGAAGCTGGGGGACAACCAACTTCTTGACCAACTAATGAACGCCCATCCTCTCGGCCTCGCGTCGCAGGTATTCTTGTTCGGTTTTGCTCTCTTGCCACACTAATGTGTATTGATCTACAAATCAAGCAAACACCGTTGTCGTTCTCGGATGTATGAGATCGAGGGACCACTATTGCAACTTGATTGCCAGTGATTATCGTGGTAATGAAGCTAACAGTAAACGCCTTCAGAACCACCTTGGTCAAACCGAAGATTCCGCCGCCTGTTCTCCATGTTCTCGCAGACGAGTCGCACGGTACCCACTTAGATTCGATGCAACCGACGATCGCGGTAGCCATCGACAGGAACCGTGTGGTTGGTTGCGCCCCAAACCTCTGATCGAGTTGGCATCGCGGTTTGCCAGGTACACCTTTCAGTGCATTTCTTCAAGTTCCTGCTGACAATGGCTTTGTCAGAACAAGTCACATGCATGGACGGCCCGGGAAAAGCGCCGTATGCTGCAAGTTGCGTTGTGTTGTCCTCCAGACTCTTGTCTTTCATCATCACACTTCTATCATTGTATCAACCAAGATGCAAATAAGCTGGATTGAGCCGACGCCTCGCGTCGTTTATCACGTCAAAGCACACCACTCAGGGTGGTAACGGGTCCCTGACTCAGGCTCGGTCCAGGTGCAATATATTTAGTCACCAAGGGTCCAGGGTTCAGAACCTTAAGCTTGATTGCCAGCTTGCACCACCACCACCATCATATCGTACACAGCAGGTCGCCCTAAACGCCATGTGGGGATCGGACGAGGACGAGGAGAATTCTTACGCAGTTAAGGAGGTGGAGGTAAAAGAAAATGATCCTTCACTGTCTGACGTAACAGGACTGGTCCTTGCAGAGCACTACTTTGGCCCTTTGTTGTCGCCCATCACTGCAACCCCCAAGCAGTGGACAGCATACACCGAGAACCGTCGGAGTGCCAATGCCAAGTACAGTAACGTCCTCGATAGTCGAAAACGGTCGAGCCCATGTAGTCACTTTGTTCTGAGCCTCTGGATGAGCCTGCTTGTAATTC